>JBCJKH010031828.1:3915-23869 GCA_039877255.1 Loriculus beryllinus
CAGCTACCAATTTACTGATAATTGTAGTATTTGGTATATATATGTATGTGTGTTTGTTTCTCCTCAAGATAAAGAACAATTTTAAGTTCTTCAGCATACATGTTCATGTTATATACTCTTCTCAAAATGTCTAAAGAAACAAGAATGAAGTTTAATGGTGTGAGTCAGCAAAATGACATATGAAACTTTCAATTCTAAGTTAGATTATAGTCACATAGTGGTAGTTGAATTACAAATAAAATCATAAGTGACTTGCATTTCAATTACCTTAATTAGCTATTAATTTTTAAAGAAGAAATTAATTATATGCAATGCTCCACAAGTTGACTTAACACATACAAATGCATTAACATTTGTACAACCTATCACTGTCCATACATTAATCAATACAGTTAGAGTTGGTCTGGAAACCTTTTCATTCTTTCATCTCTTTCTGCTTAAAAATGATGAGTTTGAAAAAGAACCTTTTATTTTGTACGGCTTGTAATTTTGTAATTTTTAACGTCTTTCCCCTTTCACAAATACTTTCCCTTCACGTCAAAGTGAAAACTAAAGTTCTTTCCTCAATGTCTTGCTGGTGTGAGAATCACCTCCTATACAGCAAAAGGAAATTATTGAAGCATCTTACTTTCTCCTAGATATCTCAGACAAAAAAAAAAAAAAAATAGATTTCAAAATAAATCTTGTTAGTTTGTTATAAAGCCTTTTTGTGCCTTTAAATCAAACTAGTTCTGTTTTCCTCATTTCGGCAATTTGACACTTACAGGTATCTCTGTAATAGCTTATCCTAAACATACTGTTTTCCCGTTTTTAAACTTCAGCATTATACCAAAACTAGAATCCTGCAGGGTTTTCCCATTCAGATGAGAAATTGATGAGTTGGATATTTCTTTGATGCATTGCCACTTATTCAGAATGAATATGCAACATCCTATTTCCTTGAACTGAGGAAGACTCAAACAGGGTGTTTCATAGTGTAGCGTTCAAAGCTACTTTAAAACAGCACTTACTGTTAGCTTTTTTCAGGGTTATAGTCTTCATGTCACAACATATGCTTCCTTCAGTCTTCTGTCAGCTTCATATGGTGCTTGTCTTCTCCCCATCTGCTTCTCTCCCCTTACACATCTTTCTGGGGGAAAAAAAAAGTTTTGTAAAACCTGTCTGCACACACAGTTCACATTCCTTGTCAGCCATATGCATGCCTGTGTTTTGTGCCATAATCTGTTACCAGCTCTTATCTCAGCTGCTTGGTTTAATCAGATATCTCAACTTTTCAAAAACTTGTATTCAAGAATACTGTACATAACAGCTCTGTCTTATAGTTACTATAGGTTTAAGGCAATCTAGGGCAATGCAAGGAATTCTGAGTTCCAATTTGTGTTCTAAATCTAAATATTAAATACTTGTCATAGATATTTTCACACGAACAGTTTTGATATACACAGAAGGGTTACCATAATGGGAAAAATGACATTTAAAAATGAGACTTGGTTCTCTTGCTTTCCATGATTTGATAAAGGAGGTTCCACCTACGTTAAAGCAGCTTTATCAAATAGCAAGTATATAAGGGCTTTTTCTGTTCAAATCCATCTTTGGATAAACTAGACACCCATAACAAATTAATCATTCATGGTGGAGGGCAGAGCTGTCAGTCTCATTCTGTGGTGAAGACCAAATTCGTCTGGGGAGACAGGCTGAAAATAAAAAGTCTCTTGCCAGACAGCTAGTTTTACCTCTCACTACAGCATGTGCTTCTGCAAAGGCTGAGACCTGCTGGGGGCCAGGGAGGGATAGCATAAGGAGGGAAACTCCCGTTTTGTGAGTCTGTGGGGCTTGGCAGTTAAATAAATTGATTCTGGGATGACAATGCTTCTAAAAAAATGTTTCTAGTTTACAAGGGAGACCAGAATGCAGGAATTTAGTAAAACGGACTTTCTCTTAAAGCCAGCCCTTGGCATGCTCTAACTCCATCTCTATACTAGCTGCTGTCTTAGGAAGTTCAGAGACACAGAACCTATCCCGTCCCCCACTGCAAATCAGCTTCATCTGGTTTAGCTATTCATTCATTTCTGGCTCATTTTAACTGCTAGACATAAATTAAAAAATGAGCTTTAGAACAGTTGAAAAGAGCCTGTCTACTGGATCCAGAAGTGTGTTTGACATGCCTGTTGTTAGAGGGCCTGTTAAGGTACTGCATTTTTCTACATACTCTGTGCGAACTATGAATTCTTGTATGTTTCTAGAATTAGTGGAATCTGGTTTTGTTTGCAGAGTAGATCCTTCCAGATAGATCTGATGGAACTGCACATTTTTCAGCTCAGTCATTAGCTATCTTGACTACAAATTCCAAATATTTTGTTTGAGATGGTTTCATCACAACCAGATATTGTGAAAATGCTTTTCTGCCTTCTGTTGTTTTTTTACTTAACTGAGCTACTTGAGATCAGTAAATGTGTCATTATTATTATTCACATTTTAGGTCCAGTATTAGTCATCCTTCTGTAGCAGGATCTAAACATAAATATGGGACTATTTTCCTAATGTGATAACTTTTTTGTAGTATTTTACTATTTCTGTCCCCTTCTTATCTTTCTTACTATGCTTTCAATTTTGTGCTGCTCCTGCTGCTCTGCACTCATTATAGTACTTCCCCTACCACTGTGCGCCCTCTTCCTTCCTCCTTCCCTGATTGCTTACTGCTGTGGTGGAAGGCAGAAACTAGTTGAAGAAGCTCTTGATCATGATGCTGTGGCATTTGAAGAGCACAATGGAAAAAGGAAGCTAGAAGAATTCTATATCAATTTCTGATAATAGGAAATTAGGTGTGGGATGGTATTTGCAGCATAGAGATAACTGCCAAGAAAGTAGTATTGTATAACCAGGGATGGGCTCTACAAGTAAGTGTACAGTGTGCTCACATGAGATTTATTCAGTTCTGTGTTTGTACAGGGTTACTCAGTTGTTTTGAAGCATGTTCCTGTTCACTATGGATTTTTTCCCACAACTGGAAGAAACCTCTGAATAAAATATTTTCTTTGGAAAGAGGTAGCATTTTCCAGTGTTGGGAAATGCATGGTACTCAGCGAGAACTTGTTCAACTCAGTGGAAATACTTGTTTATCTCTAGGAAATACAGTACATTGTATTTCATATTAAAGAAGGAAGGCTTCTACGTTTTGTTTCACATTATTACTTCTGCAGTAAGAGAATTGTTTGTTCTTGTTTTTTTCACTTCTCTCGAATATGCTCTCTCTTTCCGTCTAACTTTTTTTTCTTCCTTTTCTTCATGGCAAACACAAACAGGCAAGATTTTGCCAATACTGTTTTTCTTTAAGCTTTAGAAACAGCTGATCTCCAGATGTCAGCAGGGTCTTTAACTGGAACAACAATCAGAATACATATCCAAATTGCTTACAGTCAACTTACTATATGTACTTTTGTATTGTAGCAATAACAAGGGAATTTTAAAATATGCCTAAATTGAGAGAAAGGCCAGCCTTAGCAAACAAAAGTCCCTTAGAAAGGGACTTCTGTTCCTTCATAAATCTATCCATAGAGCTATCATGTTCAGCAGCCATTCAACTTCCAAGGTGCCAGTCACAAGGACAGCCGTAATGGGTCAAGACTAGCAGTCCATTTAGCCCTGTAACCTGTCTTCAACTGTAAGTGAATCTAAGGAAATGGAAAGATAGGACAAGTAGACATGACAGGTCCATCTGATACTCAGACTCCTTGAATTTTCAACCCAAGATTTCCAGAGGAATTTCAATTTCAGTCAGTCCAATTTTAAACTTTCCACATCTCAGTAGGCCTTCAAAATCCAGCTGCCTTTCTTCATGTTTTCCTCCTAAATCCTGCAGTGTGAACAGCCTCTGAAGGGGTATCAGTAGACTGAACTAACAGTTGCTGGTGTTGGACAGGCACCTGTGCTCCTTTCACTGACTCCTATTTGGGTAGAGGTAGAAACTCACTTCCCTTAGATAATCCTTATTTTTTCTCCTTGTCTATCTAGCAATACATGTGCGGTGTAGCACTGGATTTCCAATCTTTTCTATATGTAAGAATAAAAAACAAAGAAAAAAAATTAACAAATCTGTAGATTAGAAGATCCTGAAAAAGTAATTTTTATGTTTCTAAGGGGGCTTTTTTCTCAGAAATTAAGATCGTTCTATTTATTCTTTATTTTGTGACGTAAAATAGGAGAGAAATATCATATTTTTAACTTACAGTGTGCTGTTGTAGTACCATTACGCTCCAAGATTCTTTCCCATGTCATACTTCAAGTAGATTACAGACAATGAATGCAGAGCTGTAGAAAATGTTGGGATTTTTTCCTAGGAGAACATCTGTAGTGTTTTGACAGAATTCTCAGAATTTTTGTTAGAAACATCAAAAACGTAAAATTTAACCAGAAGTGAAAATCCCGTGGAGCCATCTTGATTCCTCTCCTCTCAAAACCTTGATGTGTCTTGTACTTTTTTATGCAAAACACATTTATGTCCAACTCTATGTTTGTAAAATAATTTGAGATATTCAGAGCAGGGTCTGGAAAGGAACTGAAGACTAAATCATCCTCAAGAACTGACTGAGGTAGGCGTATTCTGGTACATCCCTATTACATGTTTTGATTCCTCCTTTCTTTGAAGAGAGGAGAGTGGAATTCTGCAAATGCCTTGGAAAACTCATTCTATGTCTTTGATAGTTTTAATGTTGAATTTTCATGTGCATTATAGGATCGTTTTCTTTGCTACAAATTACATTTATTATACCTGATTTTAAACCTAGCCTTTCTCGAAGGCTTTGGAAGCTCATACTGTCCTTTCAGTGCTCTTTTACTGGTTCAGTTATTTGTATCATGTATAATGTTGATGTCTTGCTGTAGATTCCCTGCAATTTGCCTACATCTTCCTTAGAAAGAGGTATTCCAATCGGGGCCCTTGATTGCGGGTGATGCCTCAACAATGCACAACACTACTTAAGGTTGTTTCACACTATATCTTAACTGCCTAAAATGAGATTGTAGGCTCTGTCAGGACTTCCTAGAACCACTCTGCAGAGTCTTTCTCACTCATCTTAGAGTTTAGAATAGTTTAAGTGATTTTGAATTACTATTCTCCCACACTATACTTACAATTCTTTGTTGTTACGTCCGGTCTTTTTGTGGATTTTCTCTGATTCTTCATCAAGCAGAATTCAGGGAACAACCCATATAGTCTCCCGCTTAAAAACATTCCCAATCTGGTCATGAACCTTTGACATATGCTGTAAAACCCCAGGGTTTAACTGTTCATATATTCATTTATCATATTATTACATATTTTTCTTAGTCTATGGAAACAGTAAGTACTGTTGTGTTAAAAGATCACTATTCTGATTATGTCATGGATGAATGAACAAATAAATAAAATGGCAGAGGTGTACAGGACATTATTTGTTCTTAATAAACCCACGTTACTTGTTTCAAATTAATCAGCTGATTGATAAATTCTCCTAGTATCCTTGCATACATCAAAGGTAAAGATTAAATTATAATGCATTTAGTATGTTTTTCCTCTTTTAAGACCGCATAACATTATTTTCAGTCATCTGGAATCGCACTAATCCTTCACAAATTTTCAGAGAAATGCTAAATAAATGATCAAGGATTGCCCTGTCCTCTTCCTCTTTTTTTCTTCTTACATTTCCTTTTTGATTATGTGAGTTTATAAAAGAGCTCCTGATTACAACCACATTGATATTTTTCTTATACTTTATTTTCCTTCCATATCAGAATTTTTTGGTGTTGTGTATGTAATTTCAGTTTTAGGTATTGTGGAAAATTTATTTTAGCAGAGGCTTATCCACTGGTTTCCTGAAATTTTCTGAGTCTGGGGGATTTAAACTTAGTTGTTCTATAGCTTTAACATTTTTTCTTAGAAATAGGAATTCTTTGTTTCAGTGATTGTTTTCATTCAAAATATATTTCTTTTTAAAAATTCCTTTGAAGTAGTCAACCAAATCTAAAATGCCATCTTTAACTTCAGCTACTTTTTCAACCTATACATTTGTACACAAACCATGCATCTTTTTGTAACCTTTTTTCTTTAAGATTGTTTTGATAAATGATCCCTTTACCATTGACTTAGGTCTTTACTCATTGAGTTGTTTTGAAAAACTGAAGTATCTCATGTGTCCGTCTTCTTTCAGAGGTGGTGGTAGAGTTTTTTTCTGTTATATCTCAAAGTGCAGTGCTACCTTTTTTTTATTTCTAAATTTCTATTTAGTGCTAAAGAAAAAGTACTTCTTTCTTGGTTTTCACAGGAACAAACACTTATTTCTCTTGGCAAGCCTCTGTAATGCTAGCCAAAGTTTTATCTTCTGGATACTAAGATTTTTTAGTTCCTGTTTTTTCCACTCCCCTACTCTGTGCCCCCCATTACAATGTGTAATCAGCGAAGATATGTTATAGGCTGATCCATTTTTCTTGTCTCCTCAGCTGTTGTTTGTTATTCCTCCTTGTCTTCCCCCAAGGGAAAAAAAAAAAAAAAGAAAAAAAAGAGCAAACAACAAAGCAAAACAAAACAAGCAAAACAACCAAAAAAAAGCAAACCTTCAAGATGAGTTTTTCCCAATTTTTTCTTTTCTGTAGTACAATATCATCCTCCTTCACACTAGTTTAGAGCTTTCGTAAGGCAATGCATAAATCATATAGATCATCTGATGCTAAAAAGAAAATCTTTTCTCTGCATATCTCTGCATAGCAGGTTTTTGTTCCAGTTCATAGACCCATATTTGAGGAAATCAAAGCTCTCCTTTCCACTGTCCTCATAATCTGTAGCTTTCATCTATCCATATCTTAATAATTGAACAGAAATACTTTGTGCTTCTTCCTATTTCACTTTATTTTCTCTCTGCAGTATTACAGGGGAGTGATAGGCAATTGCATATGTAGCTGCTGCTCTCAAGCAACACATAAGAGATCTTATTTTCTGGACACAGAGGCCAGCAGTGAGAGCCTTGTCCTTTCCTTCTTACCTCAGTATAGCTTAACAGGAGAGTTCTTTGGGTTTGGTGTTGCTGTATGCATTTTGTTAATGTAGTCTGTATGTTCACAGATACTAAGCTATGAAGGTCATCTTTAGACAATTTACTTTTCTCATTTCTGAACAATATTCCCAGCAGACATTTCTCTTTCAATTTATCATTTCTGGGCTTTTTTTTTTGTTCTGTCTAAAAAAATGAAAAAATGAGTTTGCACGGATTTATTTTGACTGATTCAGGAGCACCATGTCTGTCATGGATTTCCCATGACTTAAATGACATTGCTGTACTTGATTATACTGCTTTCCTCATTGATAAAATGGAGATGGTAATTCACAGTGCACTTAAAAAGAGTAATTAAATCATTCAAGTGTATATTGAAATACTATATAGATTTAGTTTTATTATCTGTTTTTACATGTCTTACATAGATTTGGAACATTCGTTATTATAGCATTTACTTTTTTCTATATAAACACATTTTTTCCTAACCTGTAAGCTCTGGAATTTTTCAGCAGTAATACCTGTTCACATAAAGGTTTAACATTTATATGTATTTCTTGTACACTTGCAGATATAAAATATCTGATGGTAACAGACTGTAAGCTTCTCCCAGTATTTGTGCTCCCTGGTATATTGATATCTGTTGTCAATAATATAGGCTGTTGTTTAGGTTATAGAACTCCATTGCTCAAGTGTTACATTTTGAAGTCATCTGTCATGGATGTGTTGTAGAGATAGGAGTTATTTATGTTTATGGCATTTTAAGTAACTCAGTAAGACCCTTTAGAATATACAGAAAAGGCTTGTTTAATGACATGACTGCTCACTTAATCCTGTGACCTTGACATGATAGTATGCCCATAAAGCTCCCTTCCCATAAAATAGATAAACATCACTGTTTAATGATTGTTTCAGCTTCAGGAATATGCTGCCTTATGCCGTAAGTATTTCTTAAACATTCAGTAGCACTGAAATAGCATTTTAAAACCCGGTAACGTAGTGAACTCTCCAGTTGTCTAGATTATTAGAAAATCCACAAAAGAATGCATAAATCACATGTACTGTGGTTCAAACATATGTACTTGCTGTTCATTTTAAGAATTCAAACCACTGTTTTAAAAAATATTCTGTATACACACTGCCAATATACTAAAATTAAAATTAAGCTATTTCTTAAAATTCAAATGTATTTATTTTTCAGATTCCCTTTGTCCTTTTTTCTTCTTTCCTGATAACAAATTATATTTACTGGGTTAAATGCTTTTTGGCTTTATTACAGACACAGTCTTCATGTGTAAGAAATTTCTTTTGATGATTTACTAAAAGTTATGTTTGCACTAATGGTAAGAAGCAATAAAAACATACATAAAGAGGAAGCTAAATTCAACATCTCATAGGCCTAATTTAGAAATACTACTGAAGCCTTTGGGATACTTTCTCATAAGAGAGTCTTAATTTTTATACATAATATATCTTGTGCTATGTGAAAACATGGAGAAAAGTAAAGTATGATATATTTGCCTCATGGTGCGTGCAAGTCCTGTTACTATTTAAAAAATATTCATTTTTAAATTTTTCAATGGCATTCAAGTTTCCAATTTCTGCTAGCTAATAATGCATTATTTTCACTCACATAATAGTCTTTTACACTAAACAGTGCCCCAACCTCTGGAATGAAAGTGATGGTTTCAAAGTTGATGACAGCTTAATAGTAGAGGAAATTCATGTAGTGAAATTCAGACATTTTTTTTTAGTGGTAGAATTTCATACTGAACTGTTGAGCTAAAATTCTATGAAAATTGAGTGAAACCTGTCAGGAAAGAAGAGCAGCCAGGAGCAGGAGCAGGATATGATATATGTTCACCAGAACAAAATAGCATCTCCTATTCTTTCTGATTTAATCTCAATTAAGTACCACTGAGAAGCATAAAAAAAAAAAAAAAAAAAAAAAAACAACAAAAACCAAACAAAACATAACAAAACAAAACCCACCACATTATTTGTCTAAATGCCAGGTAACTTTAAATAAAGATAAAATAGTTTCTTTTGAAACTTCCCATTTGAGATCATCACAAATTGCTAATGAAGATCTCTCCATACTCTCAGAGGACCAAGACAGACAAACATTTTAACTGTTCCCCAAGTATATATTACTTTTAATTTTTGACAGTCTTGGAATTAAAAATGTAGAAAAACAGTGACTGGAAACTTGTGGGAATGGCCAGCAATTTCTCTAATTATGGCCTCAGTGAAAGCTGTACTGTCTGTTAAATCTCAACAAAGAAAGCATTACGAAGGTTTGAGACCTGATGGATTAAAGCTGAAGTATTAAAATTAGTATGAAAGATTGAAATTTATATGCAATTCAGTAGTGTTAGAGGAATATTACAAATTGCCGTTCAAAACAAGGAAATTACTTTTTATATACATAATATGTTTTTCCATTAGTGCAAAAGATCCTTTATCTTATCAAATATACTTGGGCTTAGTTTCTGACTTTTTTTTTTTTTGTCTAATACTGTATGTATTGGTGCTCTTGTTTGTTGATGAATGTATTATCTTCCCTGGAAAGAAACAGACATGTTCCTTTCTGAATGGACAGCCAGTTGAAGTTGAAGCCAAGCACATAACTTTTTCCAATGTCTATGTTGCAGAAACTCAATCTACAGGTCATATGTTGGGTTCTGGCTATGGTATTCCCTGTATATCTGAATCATTTGATAATCTTTAGCTGAGCTATGGAAGGTTGTTTCCAATTGTTCACAAAGTTCTAAACGGTCTTTTGGACACCACTGTTTTTTAAACAGAGACTTTTTCTTAGGAATATCCTATTTTGAAAGTATAGAATAGCTCCTTTATTTCAGTGACACAATGACAAATTACTAAGGGTGGCTCTCTTAATGCAATATTTATTTAGAGGGTTCCACTTCTTTAAAAGTAAGCAACAAAACTGGGATTTGTGTACACCGAAACGTACTTCTAAATTCTTGTTCTCTGGTATTAGGATTAAGAAAAAATTAACTTTTCATAATCCCCATAGTGAAGTTGTAATGTGTCATGGTTTAAGCCGAGGCCGTAAGTCAGCCACACAGCCCTCTGACTCACTCCCTTCACCTTTCTTCCCCCCCACCCCTGGCTCCCAGAGGGATGTGGAGGAGAATCGAAAGAATGTAACTCCCACAGTCCAGTAACTAAAGTATAACACAAATCACTACTGCTGCCACCAATAATAATAATGATAAGGGAAATAACAAGGGAAGAGAATACAGTATCACCTGTTGATACCCAGCCCGACCAAGCAGTGAACTAGCCCTTCCGGGTAACTCTCATTTACATCCTGGGCATGATGTGCTGTGGTATGGAATACCTCTTTGGCTAGTTTGGGTCAGGTGTCCTGTCTCTGCTTTCTCCTGGCTTCCCCTCCTCCCTGGCAGAGCATGAGACTTACAAAGTCCTTGGTCAGACTAAACATTTGAGCAGTAACTAAAAACATTGGTGTTACCAGTGCTGTTCCCAGGCTGAAAGTCAAAAATACAGCACTGCACCAGTTAATAAAAAGGAGAAAAAAATGCCTGCTACTGCTGAACCCAGGACAGTCAGATGCAGATTCTTACGCATTACTCCAGTATTTCCTAGAAAACACTTATTTGTCTTACAGAATCATAGAATGGTTTGGGTTGCAGGGGCCTTTGAAGATCTAGTCCCACCTTGCTGCCTTAAGCAGGGGCATCCTGCACTAGAGGCTGACTGCTTGGTAGTTTCCAGGGTGCTCTTTATTAGCCTTTAAAAAATAGGTGTGATATTCCATTTTATAAAATCACTGACTGCCATGACTTTTCAAATACAATGGAGAGTGGCTTAGCAACTATACCAGTCAAAACCCTCAGGACCTTAGAATGTATCTCATCAAAGTTATTCAGATTTCCTTTCTGCATAACATTTAAAAATTAGTGCAGCATGGTCATGTTGCACTAATTTTATCAATGTGAAATTAAAGATCGTCTTCAATGCTATGGTTTCTGACCTTACTGCAGAGTGCTTTTTAGTATATAAATATATACTTGTTAATGAGGTGACATCTGTTATCAACCTTGTAGAGAGGGATACAGAGAGACATCTGAAACTGTTGCACTGTTAGCATGGAGCATGTTCTGCATTATCAACATCTGAACCTTTAATGTTTCCCTGTTGAAACTTTCACAAGCTTTTACTTTGAGTTGTCTGGAAAAGGACATGTTATTCACCAGATATAATGTATGATCATCTGAAGAACCGTGATTTTGATTCAATCTTGACTGTAAGCTCTTTGAGGTTAAAAAGTTGATCCTACTATAAAAGAGGCATGCACTAACTTATACCGGTTCCCTGAACATGACATAATGTTCTCTCCATCCCTATCTGAAAATATTGTGCAATGTGAATAACTTGAACAATGAAAATATGAATAAAGTAGGAACTTAAGCCTTCAAATAAAAGATATATTTTTCCAAAATATTTTCATCCTCTTGTTTGCTTCTTTCTTTTCTTCATTTTCTTTTCAAATACACCATGCTTCATTTTGGCGATTAAAAAAAGCTTAAAAATTTATTCTGACAGTGATTCTAAGCTATCTTATGTCACTAAATTTTGGAAATTTTGAAAACATACACAAGTAAAGAAGAAAATGGAAAAGAAATGAGATTCTAAATCATATTTCCAGATCAAAAAAAGTGTATGCATGTTCAATTTTAATTCTTGCTATCAGTTCTTAAAACTTCTGAAATTAGCTTGAGAACTGTTTTAGATGTGGATATGTTGTTGTATGTCATAGCAGTGGATATATGGAATATAAAAAGTGAGTTGTTATATATATAGTTCCATCTCACAGCCATTTTACAATCAGAATTTACTTGCAAATAATTAGAAGACATACATACTCAGAACCAAGCAAAACGTTTATCTTCACCATGAAGTTGTACATGTTAAGAACAGATCAAGTCTGTTTTTCCATGCTATGTAGCTGAAGGGATCCAATACAGCCCATTCTCTTAAGTTTCTTCAATTACATAGACCATATTAGCCCAAATCAAACAAAACCAGCTACACTAATGACTGTTTTTACTGACTGTCTAAACTACATCATTGATAAATAAGTCTCTAAGTGCTTCCACAGAACATGTGACCTGCTAGCCATGGACTTCACAGAGCACAAAGTGAGAGTGACAGAATAACTTTGTCATTATTATACTCAATGAAAGGAGCGCATATGCATATATTTATTCCTCATTGCTCAGGACACTGGATGAGTATATGCACCCCCGAGGTGTATTTAAACATTTATTTTGTTCCCATTAGTACTTTTTCCTAGAGTGGTTTTAGATCCACCAACAAATCAAGACCCCTGCACAGATGAGGAAAAAATTTGGCAAGTCAGATTCAATGATTTCGACCACTCAGACCTCCTGTGCACACTATTAATGCCAGCAGCATTTTACCCTGTACCACTTACTGCTATCTGAACACATTTACATCTTGCTAGCTTAAACAAAAGGCAATTAAAAACAATCTTAAGCTTATTTCATCAAATGATTTTATACTGGCATTATATTGAAAAGCATTACATATTTTTATGACTGGGTACTTTTTTGTTATTAGGAATTGTCCCTTCTCCCTTAAATCTTTAATTACACACAAAACCTTACAAAACATAAATTAGTCAATTAATAACCTACCTCAGGTGTCCTTCTATTATGACACTTTACATCATGCATACGACAGAATCTTGCCGTCCATCCTTTAGCATTGAACTTACTTTTCAATAATAATTTTGTGATAAATAGCTGGCACAACAGAAGCATTATTTCATGACCACCATGGCATGACATATAAAGGGATCATAGGATTCTCAGTTGAACAGATTTTCCTCTCCTTACTGGAGAAATATGTTGTCATTCAATAGTTTATGATGAATAAAAAGCTAACTTGAAAAAAATGACACCATTCTTCCATCCTCTGTGACTTTCTTTAAAATCAGAATTGCTAATAGTACAAAATCTAAAGAAAACTTTGTATTCATGTCAGAATGTATATGTATTTTGGTCTGGATTCTAAGTTATAATGGAGTACTTAGAACTTACACCTGGAAATTATTTGCCTGAAGGACGGACA
The DNA here is from genome assembly GCA_039877255.1 of Loriculus beryllinus. Taxonomy (NCBI): domain Eukaryota; kingdom Metazoa; phylum Chordata; class Aves; order Psittaciformes; family Psittacidae; genus Loriculus; species Loriculus beryllinus. Next base: position 17,085 of record JBCJKH010031828.1, read on the forward strand.
GGTGAATAGCTCTTTTGGTTAAAGCTGAAATTAGAAAAGAAATAAGGGTGTGTATAGTTATTGTAGTCACACAGCAAAAATACAAGGCCAGCAAACTCAGGAAGAAAAACTATAAATTCCTAAAACTTTTTTTTTTTATCTTTGTCATTGTATATTATGAACTGAAGCTGAAAGGATTTGCTTACTTAGAAATCTTTCTGACTAACCACAAAGCAACAAAGTCATGGTCTGATTTAGTGGGGAACATAAAAAAAAAAAAAAATCCTGCAGAGATTTATAGTTAATACGACTACTCAACCTAGCTAGCAACACTTTCTATGGTGGGTATTACAACTGATCTTTCAGAACAATAATGGCCTCTTTGCATTTCAAACTGAATGGAAGAGTACTCCCCCCATGTGTTATTGCACCACTCATAAAAAACTTCCTTTTTTAATGCCTCAGGAAAGTAAGACTAAGTAAGTTCACTAACAGTTTTTTGTTAGAATATCCAAAAGCTTAATGCAGCAGACTCTACTAAAGTTATGGCTGGCATAGATGTGCATTATCAACCCTTAGCTAAGGCAAAAGGTCATTAATTTTTCTTTATGCTTTTGTCTGAGTGATATCAATATGGGAAACTTTATTCTGAGCCCTGGATGACCTATGTTAGCTGTGTGCGTATATTGTCTCTTTTCCATGAAGAGAAAGCAAGTTGGAAAACTGCATAATATAAAGTATACTTGTTAATAGTCCATAAACCAGGTGGTTCTTAAAAACGTTCACTGTGATGTCAAATTATTTACTACAGTTCTGTCTGCTTTCACAGCTACTAATAATTATGTTTTCTAGGTACGTTCGCTATAAAACCTCACTGGTGTATTTATGTATTTGTTTCCTGGGTGTTTTTTGCCTTTTTGTCCAAACCATTTAATTATAAACTAACTTCAAATCCAATAGTTTCCCCTTGGTTAAAAAAAAATATCAGAAGGACAAAGTACGCTCTGTTTCATGCTATGGATATCTGATTATTGCATTGAAAATTGTGAAGCTAGAGAAATGAATTACTAAAATGTTCATTGTCAAGTCTATGAAAGACAATAAACAAAAAAGAAACAATAATTTAAAAAAATATGTATTATACCTAACATCCAGTTACATGTTTAAAAATTGGCTCAGGACTTTAATAAAACAAAACATATCTCACTCTTTTTAATATTAGAACCACAGTTTCATTTTTATAGGTTTAGTTACATCTTTTTGGGGCTGTCACTGTTCATTACCAGAGGTATAAATGAGCCAGGAAACGGAACTTAAGATTTTTTTCTTTTTTTTTTTTTCTTGAGGTAATGAATGTTTGCATTCTCAAATGTTTACACTACTTCAAAACATAATGATTCTTGTGCAAGAAATACTAAAAACAAATATTTGGGATGACAGCTCTCTAAAGGGGTGGAAACATTTTCCCCACAGCCTCCAGAAACATGTTCCTAAACCCTCCCCGATGCTGGCATTAAAGCATCACACAGCAAGCCAAATTAGAAAATTGATCTGGCATAAACCTAACTCCCCAAAAACAAGACAAGATGCAGTTTTCAGTATCAAGGTACCGATCTAGTTCACTGCACCGCAGCACAAGTGCTGATGCCAGAACAGGAGAGACAGGAATGTCAGTTTGGGGAGGGGATGCAATGGAGAGCAGGGGGAGCAGCAATTATGGAGCTGCTTCATTACGTTCTGAACAGTCTTTGCTTCTGTTCACATTTCTCTCTTTAGACAAACATTTTTGAAGATGGACAAAACAGACTGGCATTTGTTGGTGAAAGGTCTCAGTTTGAATTCATTTTTATTTCTGTTAAATTACTTTCTGGTTTGGGGATGTAGAGAAGCATTAAGCTCTACCTTTACAGAAACTATTTTGAAAGAATCTCAAACATTTGAAGTACATAATTTTCAGCAAAAGAAAAAGAAAATACTAACCAGAAACCTAAGCAAAATTTTAGTCATATATACACATTTAAGAATCGAAGACTAACTGGCACTTAATTTCACTAATCTGGTTCACAGTGTCATTAACCTTGTCTTTATTCCTTTCACTATTCTGATAGTTACTATCAGAAGTTATTCAATAGAAAGCTAGCTGCATTATTTTTTCACTGGAAAAATGTACCTGATATTCCTGAACACAGAAAATATAATGTGAAAAGCCAGTATCTCCTAGTGGTATATGCATTCTTATACTACTATGCAGATAATGTGTAAAAAAAAGTTATTTTAATATGGCTTGACCCATTCTGATTCCTGAGCAACTGTTAGATGAACTGTTATTTGTTAAAACAAAAAACTATATTAAAAGAAGCCATGCTGCTGTGAAATATCTTATAATCCAATTTACATTATGGTAAATTCTGGTTGTAAAACTGACTTCATTCAATCCCTGAAGGATTAGTTTAACTGGATTTCATTGTGAGGTTCAACTGTATAGACAAGACCCACATAATGGTTCCAGTAGATTTTTGAAACCAGACAAGAGGGAGATAGTTCTAGAATCAAAAAATCATGCAACAACTTTAACTGGTCAATACTCAAAAACCAGGCTATTTCTTAAGAAAAAAATAAACTGGACAGAGATGCAGACAGTAAATTCATAGTCTCTGCTGCTTAACTTGCAATATGACACAGTCTCTAGAATAGGCTTTTTCAGACTGGCTTTTGTAGGGATGGTGAAATACAGGCAGTACCTCATTTACTAGAAACACAAAAAAAAATGACTAGTCAGAAAGGGCTTTTGAGGGTTTTTTACTTTTGAGGTTACAAAAGTCCACCAAGCCAGCCACTCCTATAGCAATCATCTTGTAACATCCTCAGTCAAACACTAGAAGGGAGAGGCAAGAAGGACAAAAGTGAGCAGAGAAGTGGTGATGGAAACAAGATTTTAATTGTTCACATAATCTATCATTAAAACCAGCTATTTTTTATATTAAACAAATTATGAAAAGGTAGCCTGTCTCAGTCTGGCCACACATATGGGCAACATCTTCAACATGATTCTACAAGACAGTATATACCACACCTGCCTCAACTCATCCTTGGGTAACAAACATCCAACCTCTGCTGCTGTGTAACAGTGATGAACTCTTTTTGAAAGAGAGTTGTGTTCTCCCAAGGGACCCAGTTAATGTGCAGGAACTGACAGCTGAAGATAATGTTTCCTTCAAATAGCTATCAACACAGAATAGTCATACTGGTAAAGTGGTGGAGCAAATGACAAGCAAACTCCTACAAGAAAGCTCTCTTCTCAAGAAGTTTCTCCTTTTTCACACTTCCCTTTTCCCCCAACAAAGAACAGCAATATTGCATTAAGGCATGATGGAATACCACCATTTTGGGATGTGTAGCACGTGATAGGCTTAACATAAAGTCTGCACTCTGCTCAGACACTGAGCTTACATGGGTACATACACTTTAGCTTTTTAGCTCAGATAATAAGCATGCTTTTGAGGTGATTCTCCCACCTTCCAGTTTAGCATGCTTTGGTTCGCATCATGAATACAATATGGAGCTGACAAACTAGACTCACTTCAGATAAGAACTAAGCCAGGAGAAGATGCTTAGGCATACCTGATTCATTCCAACTGCTAATGGACATTCAGCCCATGGTCCATAATAGAGCTATTCTGAAGATAATTTCCTGACAAGCGAGCTGGATCCTTAGAACCAAACACAAGTCCTTTCCCAAGTCTGTCCCCCTTCATTCCCACTGTGACATTCTTTTTGCTAATATAGGTAAAATTGAAGTATCAATATTCAAATTTTTTCCTCAATTGGCTTCAAATTTTACCCTATGTTCATATTATATTATTAATTCTAATATGATATATAATTAATGTCACACACATTTCATATTATGCATAGAAGTCCTCAGGATAACAGCAGAGGTATAAACACGTTGCACAAACCAAAATTCAAGCTTTAAAATAAAAATAAATCTAAAAAAAAATCAAGAATTATAAAGCACAGTAACTAACTAAATAATGAAACACAGTCCATATTCTGCACATGGTGTCCATAACTTAGCTGTGATACGTATTGTATGCTTTTTCTGATGTTTGTAGCTGTCCTATCTATCACAGTAAAGAGTGAAGATGTACTTTCCATGGGACTCTTCCTCTCTAACGATCTCTTTTTCAATCTGGTGGCAACTATGCACATACTGATTCTGTTTCCCTTCAGATACAAGAGGGTATTTTTTCCCTCCCTTTTAAGCTCTTCCCACAGACTGAGCTTTTGTAATACTAGTCTGAATCCTATATTGTTATTTTCCCTGTCCCAGCCTGAATCACTCCCATTCATCTTGTCACAGTTTCTTAGTTCTCTCATGTCTGCCTTTTGCCACAGAGCCACTTAATTGTAGTCTTGTGTAGAGAAAGCAAAAGCTTTCTCAGTTTTTCAATCCTTTTCCTCTCCCTAGCATTACCCTTACTAGGGATACATGATACATGTTTATGACTGTGTACATGCAGACATATTTGTGTATATTTCTGCTCATGCATATTAAAGTGAAGAAAGAAATCATTCATAAATCAGATCAAAATCCTCTATTTAAATTATATTTAAACAATACAGAATAACAAAATAATTAATTTAGCATTAGCAGAATACCGTTATCTGCTTTTTGTAAACATTTTTCAAATCCTTCTGAGCAAGTAAAGTATTCTATTACTTCCAGCTATTCCACTCTTTACATATTTTTATATGTGACGCTTTCCAAAGTATAACATGTACAACTCAAACAGTAAAGTCCATGAGTCTAAAAGTACTGAAATACACTTCAGGAGAAGTGGGACTGCAGAGATTTCTGCCTGGAGTCAGAACATATTTTTTCACATTCCTTCCTCTCTTCCTATAGAAGAAGGGCAGCAGACAGACTGAAAAGACAAAGTGAAAGAGTTGAACACTATCAGAGCTTAAGGAACTCAAAACTGGGAAATCAAATACAAAGCTTCATCAGTAATTTTTGCTCTTGCACCTTATGAGGTGTATCTTATGAGATCTTTCAAGGCTCTGAGAAGTGTCAACTATTTTTCTTCAGAGGTATAGGACTAGAAAGGATTACCTGGACACTAAACTGATCCTTCACTGTCGCTGGCAATTAAGATATACTTCTTAAGCCCAGACTTTTCTGCCAGAACATTGTTTGGGTCTACTCAAGTTCCCCAAATCTACAAGTCACATAAAACATCCCAGAATCATTACAAAAAATATGAAGTATATAGTGAAAAAAAAACAAAAGCCCTCTAACCTCACATAAATATGCTCCTGTTCCAAGTATCTTAGCAGTATCAAGGGTACTGCCAATGTCCTTGTTCTCTACCACAGCAGGAAATTTGTTAATGAAAGTGTCCTGATGTATGCAGAAATCGGAAACAGATGGGCTGACCACCTCGCTTCAAACTACCAACTGGTCTTCGTGTGTATTTGCCAATTTCCTTTCAAGATATTCTACTAATCTTACAGATCAAAGTGAAATTTAAACCAACTGAGGATTTGGGATAGCACGACTCCAGAGAACATGCTCTCCCTGGAAATCTAAGCACTTCTATTTCACCAATTGCCTTCTCTGTATGTCTTGAAAACTTCTTTTCTGTCCTGCTAAATATCACACTCACTAGAATGGAATTACTTTTGTTGCACTTGAACTGCCCGCCACTTTCAAGGCAAGTGACAGACCCTACACATCAAGCAGGACTAAGAGATGCAGAAGAGCAGACAGTTTCTCTTGATAACTTGTGAGTGCTTCATAGGTACAACAGCCTTTCACACGATGAACCTACCCTGCTAAACTCAGATCAGCAGTTTCCCTTTTCAGTAACCAGGGTAGCTCAACCTTTCAAAGTCTTTTGAGCAACACCCATGTAAATCTACATTCATACTTTGACCTCTTATGCACTTGCAAATGGAAGTGGAAGGGACTGCATTTTTCCCAACCCGGCTGATAATATTTTGGCTCTTTTTAAGGCTAAATACATTTTACTTCTTCAGTTTATTAGTTACTGCTAACTAGTATATACCATTTTTATATAGCTACACTGCACAATAAAATAAAATAAAAAAGTAGCTGCCTGAAAAGGCTAAACATTCTATGAATTCATTATTTTCTTGATTTTTTCATGAAATTAGGATTGCTAAAAGCATTCCATGTACTATCATAATTACCAGTAATAACATACAAACTAATGCACTTCTGCAATTTCAGTCCATTACCTGTAGATTTGTCATTTGTTATTTCAATCTTACAAAAAGAAGTTAAACATTTTTATACTTAAAGCAAGAATTTATCAACACAAACATAGCAATCACTGAATTTCTTATAAGCCAAAAGTAAAGAATGGTATGCCCCAGCACTGCTGCACCTGCCCCGCTCCGTGCCCAGACTGAGCTGGCCAGCCCACACTGCTGGCCATTAAATACCCGCTGGTGCTAATGGCCGTGTCACCCCTTAGTGTGTGGCTCTGCTGGGGGGGGCACAGGCTGGTGGAACTGCCACAGCGGGAACTCGGATGCTAATTAGAGTACCTCCCTCCTTTGCGGTCTCACTTAGAGGAGAGGCTGCTTGTGCTGTGCTGGGTCTGCTGTGGAGGCACCGGTAACAGATGGGAATGCTGGTGGGAGGGAGGGTTTTGTCTGGGGGTACCAGAATCCTCCATCCCCTTGTCTGGTGCTGGGGGTGCTTGTGCAAAGCATTCGACACTGTCCCACATGACATCCTTGTCTCGAAATTGGAGAGACATCAATTTGATAGGTGG
>JBCJKH010031831.1:0-18322 GCA_039877255.1 Loriculus beryllinus
CTCTGATAATATTAATTAAATGGGCTTAATTATTGCATCACAGGTGTGGTGGGCTTAATTATTGCATCACAGGTGTGGTGGTTATACCACTGAATTCTGAACACAGTCGTGGTTGCTGTTAGTGTGAGATGTTAACAGCTAACTCATGGAATTCAACCAATGCAACACCAGTGTATTTTGTGATCTGTTTCTTTAGCACACTTTGTGTACTAGTGGTGGGTTGAACAAATTTACTAATTTTTAAAATGTATTAATATTACCAGGACAGTTTATACAAGTGTAACCTGTAATGTATTTTTCTGTTGTAGATGTTCTGGCTCTGGCAGCTGCCATTAGAGACTTGGCTGCTTCCACACGCAAGGCTCGTACCGCTTTATGGTGTGCGCTGCAGATGACCTTGCCAAAAAACTCTTCAAGCAGTCCAGTGAAACCAGAAGTTGTCGAAAGGGCACTGCAGGAGCTTTGTCCTCCAAACACAAGCACACAAGAAAAAAAGCAGCATGGAGCATGAAAACAAACGATGCAAAAAAGAAAAACCTGAGGAACCCAGGAGGATTCTGGAATAATAGCTAATAATAATAATAACAACAACAAAAGGGAGGCTGAGGATGGGGAGGGAAGGGCAAAGTGTCCTGCCCAGTACCATGGATGGTGTTTTTGATAATCTATCAAAAGCTATCAAAAAAAGCAAAAGGGTTACCATTACTGATTAGTGCTGCATTTCTATTACTGTGATTCTGATGTTGAGACACACATCTTGTAATAGTGTTAATGGAATTTCAATATTGCTGGTATTGCAGAGTCTGCTACATAAGATTTTTGTTATTAAGACGAGCTAAATTGTAGCATTTCCTTGTGTGCTTCCCCAAAGCTATGTATCAGCTGTGAGTCAAGCCATGACCTGAGAAACCAGAGTCTGGTAGAACTTAATTATCTTTTTCTTTTTTTTTACATTAATAATACAATTTAGCATACTAAAACAAACAAAAAAATCCATTAGAAAAGTATTTCGGAATTGTTCAGGGGTTTTTTTTGCACCATTATGTGGTTCTTTTAAGTGCCAAAGTGATCATGAAGTAGTTTGCATCCCATCACTGTGCAGAGCAATTGACACTTACGTGGTGTTTCCTGTGGCAGGGATTTGGGTAATTCAGATTAGCCTAAGAGTTTGACAAGAATAATCAGTGTTTAATATTGGTTGTGTGAGATGCTTCAGCAGTCATGCTGCTGCTTCAGTTCCTGGCTAAACCAATATAAAACAAGCTTTTCCACAGCATAGTCCATTTAAAAGTCTCCATAAAAAAAAAGAAAAAAGGTTTTGTAGCTTTGCGGTAAGTACTGCACTGAAGTATACATTAGCAGGTGATAAAAAGTTGTCACTCAGGATTAGAAATTAGATTTATTGATTCCTCAGTGGGTTAAAAACTAGTAACTATATAACATAGTATGCACTTAATTAAAGAAAATTGCTGTTTGTTGTTAATATAAGTTCATGGTACTATAATTTTCAGAAACATTCCATATTTATTTTAATATGTTTATTGAATGTTTATTTAAAAATCTATTTTAGTAATATAAAGTTGGATATTTTGCCAAATCTTCCGAATAATCAGATTTAACGATTTACTCAGGAAATATGTATATTATTATATAAATGTACTCATAGTATGTAGAGATTTTTTGGGGGGAAGGGATATTTGCAAAATATTTACACAAAGCTAACTATATACTAGGTTACCAAAGCTGTTTAACTGATTAGTTTTTTGCATGGAAGATTTAGTAAATTTAATTGGCTGTTAACTTGTCTCCATTCTGTGGCTTAGACAATCAGAGTGTTATGTATCCGTGTGAATGTTCAGGGTGAGAATTAGAAAAGAGTAATTCAAGTTTTGTTCTTAGGGCACTTACAAGTATTTTAATGTCTTACTGTCCCATGATCTCTTAACATGTACTAATAGCCAACTAAGGTTCTTGGGTGTCAGTATATTAGTGAATATGTTTTGGAGAGTAGTTCTTATTTTAAAATTGAATTAAGTTGGGGATATAAGCAACATTTGAAAGACAAAAATGAAGATTTTTCTGTTCCATAGTGTTCGATGTTGAATTTGACATTTTGTAGATAAATCTGTGCTTGTTTCCATATCTAAATGTACTCATCAAATGTTCCAGATACGGTTCTGTAGTTTTAGATCTGTGGATGTTTCTGGAACAGATGTAGTCTCAGTAGTGCCATTGTTAACTGTAATGAGGCTGCAGCTATATAACTTTAGAGAGAAAGGTTGCACATGCCTCTCTAATTCACTGAATAAAGTTTAAAACCATGAGTCAGTACAAATCAGAATCCTAGTACAGCAAGATTATGTTTTTTCTTTCCTACAGAAAGTTAATTGAGCTTAAAAGAATATTTTCAGCCTAAAGAGCAGGTAGTGGAGACAGCTATCTTAGTGTAAGTGGTTCCTCTGTGCTCATTTATTTGTGCAAACTGGCTTAGGAAAGCTAAATTTGCATTTATGAAACTGATTAACGGTACTCCATGGTTTAAAAAGTGGAGTCTGCAGTATTTCAGTCAGTGGATGATTTTGGGTTTTAGTTATGCTTTCTGTGACAACAGGAAATCAGAATTTTGCAAGTCTCGGTCAGCTTTTCTGTTTACAGAACAATTGTTGTCCTGCAGGATTGTTTTGCAGTGGTGAACGTATAGGGTGTAGTAGGTCCCTGTGTTTCTCCTGCGTTATTGTTGTGAAGGAGTGTGGTCTTAAGTGGTTCATAATATAGTTAATGTGCCTTTAACAGTTTAATTTTCCAAAAATGGCAACTAGCTGTATGCTCATGTCTGGTTTCAATTGCAGTTGCAAAATGCATTTTAAAAGTTACGCTGTGGCTTCATTTGACTGCAGCTAACAATTGGCATACACTGTTAATGATGTTCTTGCATCATGTTAGATCATTCAGTTACAGGCTCTTTAACAAGCATGAAGCACAGTAGCTGTGGAGAATCGCCGAAGTCTGGATGTGTTAGATCAGATTTTCCTTCTTGTGCCCTACGAATGCAAGCAGCTTATGTTTCATTTTGCCTTGCTCTGTTTTCTTCATAAAAAATTGGGGTTTCGTATCACCATGATTTGTGCCCTTTTCTTAAATGTTTTGAGTCCTATAAAGACAAATGTCTTTTCAGAATGCCTCAGTTCTGCTGCTTCATTACACACCCTTTTATATTACAGGGGAAAAAAACAGTGTATTTTATAAAATAACCACCTGCAGTTACAGCAGCTGGGTTAGTCATAACATTTTTTTTAGCTGCTTAATTTGGCAACAGTTTACAAATTCTGTAAGTATTGCACTGAATTTTTGGTATAAATAAGTATAGTGCTTCTGATTTTAGGGACTGATTGTGTTCACGTTTTACTGATGTCAGTGGAAACAGTGTTAAGATGTTAGGTCACACCTAAGCCAGAGAGGTGGTTTTGTTTTGGAGTTAGATCTAATTTTTGAAATTTCTCCACCCGATTTGTGGAGCAATCAGGTAAAATTTAGTTCATTTCCTCCTCCCTCCTCTCTCTTCCCTCTCCCTTCCCTTCCCCAATCCTCTCCCTCCCTTTTTTTTGAGATTTAATTATCTTCTTTTTTTCTGATTTGATTTATGCAGTTTAATTTTGTGAATGAGGTGAAGATTAGCAGGGGGTTTGCTGATCATGATAACAGTGATATTAGAGTGCTCCATTTTAAGGAAACAAGATACTTAAGTGTCCCTTCTCAAGTCAAAGTTATTCTTAAGGGTGTATATTTTGATAGTTGGTAGTGAATCTTTAATGCTTAAAAATACCCAGTTGATAGTGCAGTACAGCATAGATTTACAGTGATTTCTGTATTTGGTATAAATGACCACAGGCTTCTGGTGATTCAGCCTTCCTGATTACCAGAAAACAGGCCAGTATTCAGAGTAAGAACTTCCTTTTATCTGGTTATAGGTTTGGTATCTCTGCGTTTCTTCTGTATCAAAATCATCCCTCTGGCAATCAAGTTAGTCTGATGGTATCTATATAAACTGAAACTAAGAGATTGGTATTAGTTCATCATTATTTGAGTTAGAACAGCACACAGAGAGGTTGTCTGGTTCACGGCGCTTGTCTTGCTGGGATCTTTTTGGAAGTGTAAGACTTTCAGTTCCCAAACTAGGCAATTTTCTTCCCAGACTGAAGAGTCTTCTTTTTTCTTGGTATTTACTACCACCTCTAATCTTTTGTCTTTACCTGGATACGTGTAATTTGGAAATTATTTGCCTTACACTCGGAAACTGATGCTCTCTTCTCTGTAAGAAATCTCACTGCTATCCCGTGTACTTTTCTCTTTGGTAAAGTAAATGAATAGTAGAGGATTGTGGAAGGCTTTGCTGAGGTACTTGCCTTTTCGGAGAAGTGTTTTGGAGATATCTCATTTTGTGGAAGACTTCCTAGCTTTCCTGTGCACTTTTCTAGATGTGACCCTGAGCGCAGCTTCCTGGGGTCATGTTCAATCTGCTACCTAGGCCTTCTCCCGTTCTCTTAGGGGAAATAAAGAAGACAAGGGGAGCTATTTAAAGGAAGAAGACACTGCGCTACCAGAAATCCTAGCTCAGTGGAGAGGGTCACTCCTCATGGGGGCTCCTCTGGTCAGAAGGATGTAAGCCTGAGGGGTCAGTAGTCTTCCTTTGCTTAAACTGTGTTTCCCTTTTCCCCATCTGCTCAGATGCCGTCGGGGTTCAGCTGCTGAGAGCTGTGATAGAGTTGGCTGGTTCTTGCCCTGGTAGCAAACTTGTCTCTGCTAGCCATCTGTCCACCTATGTGTGATTTAATCGTATGGAATCAAGCTTGCATATGAGCTTGAGGGACTAGAAAAGGGCTTGGGAACTGCTGGTTCAAACTGCCCTGGTATGGTCATCCCTCTTGGATCATGATCACAACCTCTTGCTTCTCAACTGTGAGAGAAGAGAATGAAGTAGGACAAAAGCTCAGCTTTTCTAGATACAGAAAATGATAAATGGCAAGAAGTGTTGGCATAAAACTTCCATTGAGCTGTTTGGGTTTTAAATCTGCTCTTCCTCAAGTGACAGTCATTAAACTTTGCTCGGTACGATATTCTCAGACACACAGTTTATATTACAGCTCTAATTCCATAGGTAGTTGGATTGTTTTTGTTTGTTTAAATGCTTTAGAGACTAACAGACCTTAAGCCTGTATGTATTTTTTTAAAGTTATATTGTTTGCTGCTCTGAAAGCTGGGTTTTGTTTGATCATTTGGGGGTTTGATTATTTTGGAATTTGTTTGATTATTTTATGTTTTTATGTGGGGTTTGTGTGGTTCTGCTTCTGCTATTTTTATTTGATGTTTATTTGCTATTTTGTTTCTTGCTATTTTTCATGTTCTCTGTTTGGGAGCTGTGATGTTAGAACACTTCATGTTGGAGCAGCCCAAAGCAGCAGGATTAGCGATCTTCTTTGAATCTTCATTGGTTTGACAGTGTACGGTGATCATAGCTGTAAAACTGAATTTTACTTTATTTATGACTACAGTCATCTATAGGGTTGGGGGTTTGGGGTTGTGGGGTTGTTTTGTTTGTTTGTTTGTTTTCTTTGTTTTAGTTTGGTTTTGTTTGGGTTTTTTCCCCTGAAAGTTATTAGAATCATAGAATAGTTTGGGTTGGAAGGGACCTTAGTGATCATCTAGGTCCAACTCGCTTCTACTCGACCAGGTTGCTACAAGCCCTGTCCGGCTTGGCCTTCATTATATCTCATCTAAGCGTACCCTCTGACAGTTTCATTGAAATGGAAGAACTTGACTTCTTGTTTATTTAACTCTTCATGATTGTAGATTCTGTTGAACAAGAACAGGGAATCCTTCAGTGAATATGAGAGCAGTTGACTTTGGTGTATATGTATATATTTATTTCTAATTAGGTGAATTTGCATTTAGTGAGGCAGGTGTGGTCCTGCTTCCAGTGAAGCCAGTACCTTTAACAGGCTTTTCTCTTTATCTGGCTTTGCTGCTTTACTGGCATAATATCTTGGGTTAAGTAGGCCCTTAGTAAATGCTTGGTAGTTCACCTTCAACATTTGTTATCAAGAAACTCCAAAAGGATGCATTCCCAACCTTTTCAATAAGGTTTCTCACTAGACTGACAACTTTGAATTAGCAGGATAATTTTGCTTTCTTTTAAAGCTGAGGAATGTACCTACTGCAGAAGCTTTGAATTGAATTTGTGGCGTTCTGAGAATTTTGCACCTTGATTTATCCTGGTCTGCTTCAATGGAAATACAGCCTTAACCATGCTAAGAACTTGATATATTTCCTGTGCAGTTTATCCAGCTAGGTCGCCAGCACTTCCTGATTCTGTAGCACATATATAAAAATCGGCCATCTCTTAATTTTTGGTAGATACTGCTTTCTAATTCGTTTGTTGTTTGTGGTTGGTTTTAGATAATAACTTTGTCAAATAATTTTGTCAGTTATATGGAATGGAAAGTCCTTATTTTTCTTCATTAGCAATACCGTAATCAGAGGTGCAAAAAAGAAATAGATGCATTTAATGTATGTAGCCTGTGCTGTTAGAGATTGAAAATGTATCAGGTTATTGAGGAACTGGAGCTATAAATCCTCTTTGCTTACTTGCCAGACAAGCTTTATAAAGGAAAATATTTGCTTATAGTGGTGGGAAGAAAAAAAAAAAAAGCTTGTTAGAATAAAAGAATAAATCAAGAGTCAGCTTAAAATCATTGCCAGAGAAAGACTGAGAAGATTGATTTACATACTGTAGAAAATACAACCAGTTTAAAATTTGTTAATGCACAGTAATAACTAAATGAACATAGTTTTTTCACAGAATTAGATTATTTCCAATATATATATATATATATATATATGGGAAAAATAAGTTTCCTTTTATTTTTTATGACAGATATACAAAGATTAAGAGTGTCTATATTTTAATATGCTATTTGATGTCTGAAGTGTATCTTTGAAATGGTTGTTGGTCAAACTCATTTACTTAAAATAGCAAATTTTACACTGCTAGTGAAATATTACTGAAGGAGGATGTTGTGAGTTAGTCCATTCAGTAGGCCCAACAGAAAGTTGTGAAGGTCTGATTTAGCTTAAGGAAAAATCATTTGTTGTCTGTACAAGATTTAATCATTAATCAGTTCAGGCTTGCTTAAGTGTTTCTGTAAAACCACTGTGGATGTTCAAACGCTGCAGAAAACTTACTTCTACCTCTTGTGTAACATTCTTACAATTACACTTCACAGATGTCTTTGGGATGTACTTTGATGTTACACGGTGTTGGTACACCTTAACTTGCGAATTTTATTTGCTTTTCCTTCTTGTTTTTGTCCCTGTGAGTCGTTTCTGTGGAATGCTGGGATGCCTTGTGGCTGCGGCTGGGTTATGTCTGCAGCTTCAGGCAGGCTGTGCACACCAACATGTAGTTTCTGTAAAGGTACAATGGTCAAAAGATTGTAAGGTTGATGTTACCTGTACGAAAGTCTCAAAAAATCCGATCGTTCTGTAATAAATAATGGCCAGTGTAATTTTCTAGTGATTTATGTGATTTGATTCCTTTTATTTAAGTAATCAACTGTGTCGTATGTATGACCCAAATAAACAGTTCCAGCTTCTTGTTCGTTAAGTTCAGCTGACACTGTTTGTCAGCTGCTGTTTTCCATGTGAGGTGAATTTGGTTTTGGTAATTCTGCCTTGAAAAGACACGTTACTTGTTCTGCTTTAACACACAAAAATTAAAACTCTTTGTGTTTTATGTAACTGGTTTGCATTACTTAAGCAAAATATGTGGAAGAGGAGCGGGCAGTTTGGGTTGACGTTTGTTGTTCCTGGGTCTGAGGAATATTCCTTGATATGGATGCAGAGTCACACGATGACTTCTGAAAATGCAGAATTGCCTCAAGTAGTTCGAAACAAAGGATAATCTTTAATAAGTACTTCACAGAGCATTTCCGGGAGCAGAAAGTTTTGATGACTTTGGCATGCTTCTCAAACTGAAAAGTGTCAGAGGTCTGGTTTTATTGACATGGAGGTTGGAAGCTAGAAGCAGAAACAACTTTTTATGCCAAATGTCCTAGAAGACACTGAAAGACAATGTGCTTTGCAAACCATGGACATCCAGATCCTGCTTCTCCTCTCCCTTCCTCAGTGAGCTGAATTTAGGCAGACCTCAGGTATATAGAAACTCTTTATAGTAAGGAATTGCACATAGCATGTCTGCATGTGCACAACAGGTAGGTATAGATGGTCCAAAAATACACTGTCGATACACTGCAAATACTTGCTTAGTTGTTTGTGCTGCTCTTTGTAGGCTTCTGAGGATCCCTTCTGCTCTGTGTGTAACACCCACCATTTCATGTATGTGGAAAGCACTTGGAGAGGTTCCTCTTGGTAACACACAGACACATGGTGCCAGTCCAGCAGCCCGGGTGGGCTGAGATTGCCTTGCCTTTTTTCCTCTAGTAAAGGATGAAGCATAATCTGACTGTTGTTACTGACATTGTCCATGGGATTCATCCTATCCTGCCTAGTCTGTGAATGTGTTACCAGTTGCAAGTCAGGCATTGCATGGGAATTCGGCTTGTAATTCCTCTGGAGTCTGGTGTGAAATTTCAAACCTGACGGGGGGAAAAAAATGTTCCTCAGTTTAGAGTTCACAATTTCAAAGCGTTTCCTTTTCTGGTTACTTGTAGAAAAAAAACTCACAGAATCATAGAATGGTTTGGGTTGGAAGGGACTTTAATGTGGTAAAAAGAGTTGATAAAATTATATTAGTGGAAAATTAATAAAAAATTTCATGGTGCTTTAAATTGTTTAAACAATGTAGTTCGCAGTCGGGGCATTTCCCTACTCAGCTGACCTCTACACGTCGGATATCTCAATATGAAGTTACATGAGCTCTTTTTCTGTAGCTCATTCTCGAAAGAGTTCCTCCCAAATCAACATCCAACAAATTTCTCGTTTCCTTTTCCCTTCACTCCCATCCCAAGTCCATAATTTTCATTTCCAATATCACGTAGGTGACAGAGGAAGGATGTGGAGAAGCTTTTGTGTCACACTGCAGAGCACACATATCCCTACCCCAGGCGACTGAGGGCAAAAGTGTCAAGGGTGGCTCACGGAGAGGAGCACGGGGGCTCTGGAGAAGTTTGTCCCACTGCTACTTAGGGGGTTTGGGATGCAAGTGCTTTTCGGTTTAGGGATTATCAAGGGGTGTCAGCTTTGGCAAACTGTGAAAGTTGTGGTTACCAAATAGCCTCAGTGCCCTCCTAGCCCTGCATGATAACTTAACCAAATTTGAAGTCTTTCTATAAAAGTGTCTAACTAGGATAGTGGAGGCAAATCAGCTTTGTTGTTTTCTGGACACAAGCCGTCTTCATCTGCTCTTAGCAGGTTCCTGTCCTTGCCTGTGGCAGGGGGTTTGGAACTGGTTGGTCGGTAATGTTGCTTCCAACCCAAACCATTCTGTGATTCTAAGATTCTGTTGTTATTTCTGTTTTGGACCTGTGTTTTCTAAGTTAATTTTTGGGGCACTACAAGAAGCTCCCTTACCCCCTTATTTGTTTATTTTTCTTTTATGTAGAGAAGAGGATTTCCAAAGCATTGCTATTCAGCACGTCATTCAAGAAACATCCCTCCACTGATAGGTATCTCTGCATTTATTCAGATGCAGCTTGGTTGCTTTGATACTTGTTCCAAAACACCTGTAATGGAATAGTTGCAACTATTTTAGTATAAGTATGCTGGCAGCTTGCCTGTGAAGTTACTTTGGAAAACAGTTGCAGTGAAATGTTTTCCTCGTAGCCTATTACCCCTGAATTAGTCTGAGAACGTCTGGTATCTTATGTTGATTTTTATATAATGTTGATTGAAAGTATTTGAAATGCATAATTGATAGGCTGGCCTTTGTGAAGCCGTGTAGTTTGGTTGTGCTGTTCTGATTTGGGTAATAGTTCCATATAAAAGATGAAAGCGCTGTGTTTCCACAGTGCTAACTCTTTAATCTGACTAAGAAGACCTTTGATTTCTAGCTGGTGAATCATGCTGTGCATAGATCAAGAATGTTGGGTTGCAAAAGATGCACAGCCTCGGTAAGTAGTGAATTCAGATAAATGCTCTTGAAGAATCTGTAATCTCAAAAGAAGCAGTGTCTGAAAAATCAATGTCACTGCAAACGGATTATAAACAAATGTAAACCAAAAAGGTTTGTTGGGGGAATTGCTTTAAACTGACAAGAGGGTAGGTTTAGATTATGTTCTTTTGTTTGAGTTACTGTTGCTGTCCAAACCAGACAGAGTTAGTGTAGTTCAGTTGAGGCCACTCTTCAGCTGAGAGTGTATGGCCGCAACAGCTTCTGTTTTCCCTCTGCTCAGCAGAGGCATCACTTACCAGTAAGTTATATCCCATTTTAATCAGAATCAACCCCAAATACAGTCCAACTATTCAAGTTAGACTCTGAAGACAGGTGCTGGCACTAATTGTAAAGAAAACCTGGTCTGTGGATTTATAGCTGTGTAAGTGAAGGCTTTTGTGGCTACTTAATCACCTTGTAAATAATTAACCTGGGTTCTAGCGGAGGAGAATTTAAGGACTGAATTCTGCTATGATGTGGAAAGAAATTGCCTTACTAAGATTATAAATCCTTTGTGCACACATTTGTTTAAGTGTGGATGTGCAACCTCTTGGGATGTAACCACACTAAAGTTCTGTAAGTGCCACTGACTACAGCCAATAGTGGTATAAATAAGTGTATAAATATCTAGCATTAGATAACTGGCAAAAACTTTTCCTCAAAGCTTAAAGAAATACTAAAAGTACAAGAGCCAAGCTTACACTGGCATGCAGATCAAAGCACACCAAGGCACACCTCAGGTATTTTAGAGGAGACTGTAGATCTACAAAAGTGACTGTAAATGTGATAACACCCATCTGTGTTCACAGGGAGAATTATAGAAACACAGACTGGAAATCGGAGGTTAGCCATCAGAAGTAGCTTCTGCAGCATGGTCCACAACAAGTAATAAATAGGATGGGCGCTCAGTTAGGTGATCCCTGAAAGCAGAACTCACCTCGCCCAATAATAATGTAGTCATGAAAGTTTTATTTTTGATCAAAACAGTTGTTGTCACTGATCACAGGGCAGTGGATTAACGAGAAGGAAAATGCTGTCTCTGCCACTAGGAGCTCTGCTCTTGGTAAAGCATGAGAGGAATGAACTGAAAAGGCAGAATAAAAGCTGATGTGACACCTGGGCATGTTTCTTGGGCACCTGTCTATTTGGAACCAGACAGTGGTGATTTGTAGGCACTGGGATGAGCTGAGTCATTGGGCAAGGTCTGGAGAAGGTTTGGGATGAGGAAATGGGACAATTTTATCAATGCTAACACTACTTTCCTTTACTGTAACCACTACTGAGGAAGAGATTTATGCATATGACTATCTTAGAGTGACCGTGTAATCCCATTAACATCAGTGGTACTACTTAAGCACTTAAAAATAGACATTAGTTTTAGGTAACTTCTTGTATAAGACATATTCCATAAGGCAGATCTGCTTCTAACATCTTCTGATGTCCTACTGTTGTCTCAAAACTGAAAAGTGCTTTCAAATCGGCTGGACTTCACGAACTTTGTTGCAGAGTACTTGTGATATTTCAGCTGGTGAGGAGATCTGAGGTAACATGAATGCTGAAGCCCCTGATGGTTGCCAGCATGCCAGAAAACCAGTGAAAGGCAAGTGTACTTCTGCCCTTAAAATAGGGGGAAAATACAGGCCAGGAATTTGGATTTCAAATCACAGAAAGATATTGAAACAAAAAGTAAAAATCTATCTTGTAGCACTGAAAAGATGCTAAAGAGGAGAGTTACAGTTAATCTGTGTGAAGCTTTGTCAGTCCACTCCAGTTCCCCTCTGTGACAGTGTTATAGGTAGAAACTAATGTGCATCGGATTAAAAAATAAATAAACTTGGTCCTGTTTTCCATGCCAGCCTTGTAAATAGCTTTGCAGTGAAATCTGGAATGAGTATTGTGGAACAGGTGCAGAGCCTTACTTGGTGTGTAGCTATTGAAGATTTAATGGAAGGATTCATCAAGCAGGTTGTGTTGTTGGTGCACTGATGATAATTTTACCAAACATATGATTTTGGTAGGGTCTCTTGAGACTTTGATAAGTCAGGCTTAGAGTTCCATCATTGCAAATTCACGAATGAAGAAAATACAGCAAGTTCTATAAGTGTTAAAAAGTAATATACTGCTCAAGGACAGCATAGGAAAACGCTGCTCGACTGCAGTTCTGTGAAGGATTACTGGGAAGCCTGAATAAGATTTGGGATCAACAATGCCTGGCTGCTGTGGAATGGGCAGAAGTCCATAGCGGGATGTACAAAGGCAGCGGTAGGCAGCAACGTGTCCCAAGTAATCCTTGTGATCTTCCCTGATAAGGCATCAGCCGGAGGGGCTGGCCTGGGTTTGGTGCTCACTTGTCAAATGTATGTAGACAGCTGGAGTCAGTCCAGCGGGGAGTGAAGGAAACCATCAGCAGGTCAGAAATGAATTAGGGGCACTCATGACAGAGAGGAGGAGGCAGTGAGTGGAGACAGTGGTCTCCAAACATCTCCAGGCTTCCTGCCAGCATGGAAGAGCACCACATGTCTCCCCTCGTCAGGGGGTATAGGGTTAAATTACAAGAAGAGTTCTACAGGTTAGGCATTTGGATTAGCTATGTAGAGAAAAGTTTAATGTTAAGAGCAGGGAAGCACAGAAGAATATGTAGGAACCTTTATAAGCTTTTTGAAGCCTTTAATACCAGGCCAGGCAAGCACATGTCATGTCACTTCTGCCTTTTGTTCTTGTCCACAAATTAGTTTTTCCTAAAATTCTGAAAAGGTGCGTTTAAAAGAAAAAATATTAGTTATTAAACCAGTACCTTTTTTTTTTTTTTAACTCACTGTAATACTATTTGTGTTGGTAATATCTCAATTTCTCATTGACTCTGATCAATTAATAACTGCCCTGTATAGGCATTCTGGGGGGGAATATGCTCTTGCATTAAAAGTGCTTTAGAGAGCTGCTCATGATCCAGTGATGTTTATTCAGAATGAGGTGGGTTTACTTGTCAGAGTATCTCACATTGTCTGTGGGTTATTTGAGTGCGAAATTGTTACTAGCATTGGCTTTTTGGTTTCTGAATTAGTGTTAGATGGGGAGACAAACCATCAGGGGTTTTTTTTAGCTTTCTGTAAAAACTCAGAGGAAAAAATGATGCCAACTTTTAAAATTTTGTTCAGTATCACCTGGGAAAAAAACATCAAATTAAATTCTTCTGTAGGGAAAAGGAGGAATGTTTCTCAGCTAAACACATGCTTTTTTATGCAAAAAATCTAGCACTTAAGAGTAATATTGTAGTAAGATCTGATGGCTTAGGCCTTACCAGTTATACGAATTCAAAGAATTTCATTTATATCTTGGAGAAAAAGCAAGCACAGCTTTTTTATGTGTCTGTAGGCTATGGTTAGATCCATTTGGTATCTTTTTACTTTCAATTTTAGAATTTTGGAATTCAAAGATACAGCTTTCAAGTGCAAGGATTGATATTTCTCTATTTTAAAGCTATGTAAGTAGCTATTTAACACACACTTCCCAGGTATTTGGAATGGGAAGAAAACAGACCTATGGAAAAGCTGTCTGTTGGCTTTTCGAAGAATAAGGGACTAGTACTGTGCCTGTGACATTTAATTATTTTCATTCAAAAGCAGGTTCCTTCAGCCCTTTCATCATTTTCTCTATGAATTCCAACTTTTATTAGCTCATCATATATAGATTTTCCTTTATTTTAAACCTGTGGCATGTTGTAGGTCCTGCACAGATGAATAACTCATTGGTACTGTAGATATTTCAGTTCATCCTGCTTTTAGTGACCTTTCAGGGTATCTTGGGTAATCCTCTTCTGTCAGGGTAATTAGGGCAAGACCCAGCATCCAGAAATGGGAAAACAGAAATGATTATCACTCATCTGCAGGTTGCCTAGAAGGTGCTAGTGCTGAGTACACCGTATGATGAGCTGCAAGGATCTTAAATGGCAAGATAAATGCTCTATGACCTTATGCCAAGGTGGGAGACAATCCCGACAAGGATACTTTTTCCCATCAAATGACAATATGCTGGGACATCACACACAGTTTGGGCAACTTTCTCTTCTGACCATAGGAAGGATTGTCCTTCCAATGTGAAGGGATTGCACAGATTTACTGACCAAAGTACGCTTCAAAGCCTTCTTTAAAACAAAACCCACCTTCCACATGTTTCTCTTGCTGGCTAAAGACAAAATAAAGTCCATCTCTCTGAGAGGCACAATGTGAACCACAGAAACAAGGTGCAAGGAAGCCCTTCCGTAAAATGTGCCTTTGTTTCAGAAGTGAGTTGCATCAGAGCTTGTGGTTTGGAAGCCAGGCAGAGGCTTTTGTATCTCCATACCAGAGTTGCCAAGTGGAGCTGATGCGGTTCCATTTGTCTTACAATTAACATCTTCAAATAATGATTACTGAGGTTTAGAACTGAGCAAAATGGCCTGTATCTTTAAAAAGGGAAAGGAGTTTCGCAGAGCTGTCTTTAAACATCCAGTGAAGTTACTCAGCCAATGCACAGGGAGTTCAGATGTCACCTGAGATCTCTGTACCTTTTTTCCCCCTTAATCCTATAACTTTATGGTTGGTTTTGATCCATGCTATGTAAATTCTGACTGTCTTCTGACTGGAAAGGAGTGGGCAGCGTGAAGTAGTAGCATGCCAGCTTCCATTTCCCTCATCAGAGAGTCACTGGTTGATCCTTTCGCTTCTCCCTTTGGGAGATGGTGATAGATCTTACTTATACTCACTGTGGCTGTTTCCCTTCTATCCTTGACTCAATTCTCCATCAGGTGACAGCCCTGCTCTCAGCAGGTCATCTGAAAGATGATCTGCTTCTAGATCAGACCACTGCCCAGCTTCATCCCTGTGGAGAAACCAGTCCTGCATCAACTTCAGTGTCTCCTGCTGGCCAGTGTCCTTCTCCTTGGTTATCCCGTTGCATGAAGTTAATGGTGTCCGACTGCTTTTCATCCTTGTCACCTTCTCCTTGAGCTCTGCCTTCAAGGACATCCCACTAACACTCAGGTCATGCTGGATCTCTTCTACTGTTTGTTTTTCAGTAGCCAAATGCTCCGCAAAGCCAATGCAAGACTTAAAGGCTTCAAGAGCTGAGATTCCTACTGGGCACAAGGCAGAAGCAGCACTTCCTCTGCAGCTATTGCCCTTCCCCATCTTTGGTCCCGTTATCTCTTTCCAACCCCTGCTTCCAAAATCCCACATAAAACTCCCTTTATCTTCCCTAATGGTGTTTTTATGCCCTGAAAAGTGAGTAAGCATAACATGCTGTTATGTCTTCAGCTTACCCACATGCTCAGACTATGCAGCACATTATCTGCTTTGTTTACTGCCAAAAATAAGCCTATCTCATAGTTCACTCCTGATCACCACGCAGTGGTAAAGGTTGTGGAGGAGCCTCTGGACTCTGTTCTAGCACCTTTATCATTAGCAGAAATGACTTTTAAATTCAAAATACTTTGATTGCTAATAAGAGTTGGTGTTGGTTTCAAAAATTTCTTGAACTTTGTGTTCAAGAAATTATTAAAAAAGTAGCAGTTTTACTGGCAAATACAGAAAATATGTTAGTGAGTCTCTGAGATGTGATGTGTGTAAAACTCATGCCATTTGTACAGTTGCTTCAGATTCATGCAGTGAAAAAGTAGGATGACATACATTAAGGTTAAGAAAGGGAGAGATGCAGTTAGGTTTGTTAACTTGCCATTTATTCACCATTGTCACCACTCTTGCCTGGGAGGTTATAAATAAATAAACCTACTATTGATCTGGTGCCTTTTGGAAAAGAATTTCTATCCAATGTGCGACGCTGGTAAGTTGGCAGCTGCCTGTTCCTGGGTCTCCACACCACACTGATCACTTGGCTTTGGGATGGACTCTTGGGGAGCGGTTCTGACCAACATGGTCATTGCAGCCTGTCCCCCGCACCACCAAACACGTGTGTGTCTGATGTCTTTTTCCCCCCTGCTGTGGCTGGACCATCCCAGTGAATCCCTAAAATGATGCCCTTTTGCCTCTCTCCTGCAGGAAACCTAATCTCCCCGGTAAATGACACCCAGAGCTATTTTGGAGCTGGGCTGCAGAGGGAAAGCAAAGCACGTCAGCAATTTGACTGCAGGAGGACAACCCAGAGGAGGGGTCGGGCAGGGGGGTGGCACAGCCTAACCCTGGGCAGCAAAGCCACTGCTGGGGGACTCGGGGGGACCTTCTGCTGCACGTCACTGCCATCGCTGGGGTTTCTGTTTTATTTTACCGGAGGGGTAAGGGGGGGGAACCAAACCCAACATGGTATCCCCATGTCCTCTGTTCCCCTTATCCCCCTTCCCCCTTCTGTCATCTCAGTAGGAATCAGCTTTTCTTACCCTGCCCAGAGCTTTGTCTCTCCTCAGACTCACACAAGACTCCAGGTAAGACCTAAACCTTCAGCTAAAGAGACGTAGACCTGGGGACATTGGTGTCCCACAGAAAGTGGAGACTGTTGTTTGTAGCTGGGAGAGGGGTGAGGTTATTTCTGTGTCAAGCTGGACAATGTGTTGCTTTATGAAACATACTTGAAGATGGAGATGAAGGTACAGGGAGATAACCCAGTCTTCTTCTGGTCTGAACAGAGTGTGGACTGCTTTGCTTAGTTACTTTAGGATGTTACTAAAAGAGCAAACACCAGCCTCCAGAGGAGAGAAGAGAGGAAAATCCAGATTAAAGTTGTTAATTCTGCATGATATGTTTTGTCCCCAAATTGGAGGTAGGACTGTGCATGGAGACCCTGGAAAAACTGTGGCTCGTGGGGAGAGGTGGCAGCAAGGAGTGTTTTGAGTTTTATTTCCAAGGCACAATCTTAGTGCTGCTTTTCTCTTCATCAAGGGCTTTTTTAACTCTGAGCTCCTCTCTGGTGTCAATCCTGATTAACACTGCCACCCCCCCTCTCCTGCTCCTCGTGTTTCTGCATATGGCTCTGACGAGAGATGGAGAGATATGGAGCCCAACAGCTGAGGCTATTTTCAGCCCTGAAGCTCAATGGGGTGGAGTGGCTGTAATGACAATGACGTCCACTTGTTAAAATACAAGGGCTTAGGCTGGAGTCTGGCTGCTAATTGTCACTAAGGGAATTCTTTGTCCTTATGGAAGCCATGATCCCGCAACTGCCTCGTGTAGGAAAACACATGCTAAAACTGGAGGCGGTGTTTCCAGTTTAATATAAACAAGCTTATTTTTCTGTGAATGCAAAGAATTGAAGAGTTGGGATGGATTGGTTCAATGCTGGTAGGAGCCTTTTTTATTTGTGCAAGGAAGAGAAAGGTGCATGCACTTGTGCATGTGTGCACGTGGGGAGGAAACATTAACGCAGCTGTAGCATAGTGCTGCCAGCTTCAGACACGAGAGGTCTAGCCTTCTAAACCATGAGGCCAATATAGTAAAGTAAATCTGTGTGAATCCAGTGTTTCTCTGAACATTTGAAGCTCACCTGGCTCAAGCTGTCAGTCTTTGTCAGTCAGGGTGTATGTACAGCTGGGATTCTACTTTAGCTGCTTCTCTCCAGGGGCTGTACCTAAAGTAAAATCCAATTGGGTGAAATTTATGATTAAGTTGTTATAATTGACATCTTTTCTGTCCCCAGGGAAGCAAACCCAGATTTTTTTGTCTTTTCCCTCCATTTGTCTCCTGACTTCTCACCCCATGGAGCTGGAATGAGCATCACTGTATGCCCAAGACCTCCTTTGTGCTGTAGCCTTTCCTTACACACTGTCAGAGCAGCCTGGGTGCATTTAGGAAAAGGTACTGCCACGGAGTCTTGAGAGGCTGATCCAAGCAGTATTAGACCTCTGGAAGTTTCTGGGTTGTTTTGTAGCTCCATAGAGGGGAGAATTCAAAGTGAAACACATATGCTACAGTGAAAACCAAGTAGAAATTCCCTTTGTTGTGTGGAGCTTTTTCCTGTGAAGACAGGTTGTTCAGCCCGGGGAAGTGAAGGGTCCAGGGAGACCTTAGAGCAGCTTCCAGTGCCTAAAGAGGCCAACAAGAAAGCTGGAAAGGGGCTTTTGACAAGGGAAGGTATGGACAGGACAAGGGGGAATGGATTTAAACTGACAGAGGGGAGATTGAGATGAGATGTGAGGAAGAAGTTCTTCCCTGTGAGGGTGGTGAGGCCCTGGCA
>JBCJKH010031831.1:27403-38498 GCA_039877255.1 Loriculus beryllinus
TGGCCTTGAACACTGCCAGGGATGGGGCAGCCACAGCTTCTCTGGGCAACCTGTGCCAGGGCCTCACCACCCTCACATTCAGGGATGGATGTTGCAGAACTGGCTGGTTGTGGCGCCTAGAATGAACCAGATCTCTAGTGTTCCCATCAGTCCTGATTTTATAGTAACCTAGGAGACATGTTTTCACTCTCTGGATCAGTGACTGCTGAAGCCCCAGCTTATCCTCCAGACTTTAATCACATCTGCATTTATATTCACCACATGACTTAAACTGTCATACACATGCCATTTAAGCAGTAGTAGAGGAAACTTCTCCCTGAAAGCTGAGTGTGTCAGGTTGCCTTGGATCCTTTGGGGAACTCACTCCTACTCCAACTTTAGTTACAGTCTATCTCAGTTTTCCTGTACAGTGACCCAACAGCAGCCTTGTTCTTGGCAGGTTCTTCTGAGTTTTCTCAGTTCATGCTGCTGGACAGCCTGTAGTCCTCATATGCTCCCAGGACAAGGATGCCTCTGTTTGCTGTGGTCAGTGGTGTGTCTCTCAGTCCTGGTGAAGGTCAGGCCAAGTTCTTCAAAATAGTGACACAAAGTGTGACACACACATTTTCACAAAGCAAGCTCTAAATTTTCAAGCTGCTCTTCCTTTTGGCAAGGTTACAGTTTGCAACCCAGGCAGCACCTGTAAGTCAGCTCTCAGGCACAAAAGGCTTTGCCACCTGAGTGGAAAGTAGTGGGTTTTGACTGCCAGCAAAACAAATCAGAAGTCCAAATGAGTAGGAGTGGCCTGTGTTTAAGACTCTCGGTTTTTACTTCTTTTTCTGGCTTCCCTTTTCTGGAGCTCTCTTTCATACTCAACATCTTTCCCTTCAGTGACTCAGTGCCCATGTCCATCAGTGACACCTGATCTGTGGAACTCACTGGCACTCATCTCACTCATTGCTATCTTTTGGAGGTGCTGAGTGATGTTGGGAAGGGTGTTTGTCCTCTTCCATAAAGCTGTGATTACCTCAGGAGTAGGGACTCAGAGCTGAAGACCAAGCCTGGCCCCTTGGTGGATGTTCGCTTTGAGGATGGCTCAAGCTCTGTTACTTGCCCAACACCTGTCCTGCAAAGACAAACGCCTCCCCTCTACCCATGCTTATCTGATTATTCTCCATGGGTGCAACCTGTTCCAAAGGAGATGGGGAAGGCATGCGAGGCAGCGAGTCTGAGAGCGAGCGCCATGGGAAAAGGTTATCGATCAATGTCCATTGTCAGGATATGCCTGTGAGTCAGAGGTCCAAAATGGGAATGTTTGTGGTTTGTTTCTTTGTTACACTGTGCCATGTTTGGCTTTCTGACCATGGCTGCCATGGAAAATCTACGTGTGTTGGTTATACTTAGGCCCTGAATGATGACTCTCCTTTGTGTCACCAGAATTCCTTCCTCAGCCTTCCAAAGACAGCTCAGAATGATGCAGTAGTGAAGTGAGCTTTTAATTCTGTTGTTTATGCCATTGGTGATGCCATTAGCTCATCTGGCATTGGGTTTAGAGAGATAGGTCATCTTGCCATACAACCTCCCTTTGCTGAGTCATGCAGAAGGAGCTAAATTCTTGAAGCAGCCACCCCTAGTGAGCACCATGCTACTGTGTTGGTCTTTCTGCAGGTAATCCTGTGATGCTGCGCCTATAGCATGTGTCTGTACACACATGTACCAAGAAAGACAAGCACTATGGGGTTAAATATGATCTGACATTTTGCCTCACAGATTTTCAACACAAGAATGCAAGTGAGAATATTCATGGGTCTTTTAAAGGTAATAATAGAAAAAGATTACCTAGCCCAGCATCCTGTCTAGAAGTTGGCTCTTAAAAGTGTCTCAAGGCATAGTGCTTGGGCACAGGTCAAACCTCTAGAAAAGCCACCCATTTTTTGTCAATCTAGATCCTAGATCTACAGCTCCAACCCATTTGTAAGCACTATGCTGAGACCATGCCTTAAAGAGCATAGAGCTGAAATAAAAGTGATGTTTGGGCTTTTCCTACATGAGATGTACTGAATCAGACATAACTCTCAAAGGGGAAGCTTCAGGGCAAGTGTCATTTGCACAATTAAGGAAACCTAAAAATTGATTGCTCTGGTTCAGAAAAGAGGATAAAATCACAAGCCATGCACTGAAAAATTCCCAGATAGCTGATGAACAAGATGTAGAATAGATGTAGAACAAGTTAATAGATGGTTCACAAGGGTAAACCTCTTTGATGATGAGCAGAGAGGGTGGGAGGAGCATGAATAACCAACTTGAATATCCTGAAGGCTTTGGAGATGTCCCTAAACCATGTATAAAATTAGTGAGAACAGCATACAGGTCTCCATCCTTGGACCTGGGCCAAGCAATGTTAATCTGAGTCTCTTAATATAGTAATCAGATACTGTATGAAAAGGTTAAAGGTTGCAAGCCAAATAGGATAGAGACTGGAAAAGCAGACTCCATGAGCTGCTCTTGCTTCATGCTACATCTGACCTGGAGTGATTTTGGATAACCACTGTCATGACAGTCACATTTGAGATCTGAAAGAAAACTGCAACTTGAGAATTTTGGAGGTAGACAAGGAAACTTGAAAAGCACAATAACTAGGAAGACCAAAGTAACAAGGTGGTGGAATCTTGCCTGTGCACCTTTAGAGAGCTCCAACTGGGAGGATTTTCCATGTTTTCACTCTCACTGGACTATTTTTGCTAGGCAGAGGGAAAACTTGCCTTTGGAATGATAAAAGGAGAGCCTGTGAGTAGACCAGAAATAAGCAAGGCGAAATGTAGGCGAGTGAGAAGACCAGGTCAAGCAGGCAGATATGCCTTGAGAAGGTTAAGAAAACATTGGCTTGTTTGCAGGCTGCACCTATTCTTAGCAAAATATGTGTTAGCAGGACCTGCTTTTAAAAAATAACATCATCTCGTTGCTAGTTTGCTTGGTATGGACCAAACAAAAAGCCTATGACTCTTTGGAGAAATATGTTCTCAAGACAAGCAGCCAAATTCATGTCTGATCTAAGCTCTTGCAGTTTCCTACTATCTCCATAAACTGCTCTTGCTCTATGCTCCCTCAGGGTTTTGCTTCGCTGTTTCTATCTCACTTTTTCCCAGTAGGCAGGCATTTGAGACTCTAACATTTTTATGTCTCCTTCTTTAGAAATTTTACTGCCTTTATTATATGCCTTAATGAGAATTTCTGTTCTGCTTTGACTAAAGCCAGATTAATATTAAAAACTATCTGCAGCAGCTTTTTCCTATGTGCCTGTAGTAGTTACAGCCCAGAATATTTCTAACTTGTTCTGGGTGCTGTGCAAATAGGTAAGAGAGGATACCTACATTAGAGAATTTGCAATGTAAATGTCAAAATCTGACAGACTGCATGACAACATGGGCTGAAAGAGTAACAGAGGTTGCTTCTTAACTCACTATGCTGGCCAGCGGTAGGGTAAGTGTATTTGTTTTCACATTTAGCTAGTTAAGTGGTTATTAGTCTGTGTTGATTAGTTCATTAGCAAGCAAGGAAGATGAGCCTACCTGCCTTTCACAGACCTTTCCTTGAGATCTGGGTTGCCTGTTGATTAGCTGGAAACTTTTTCCTCCTGACCACCAATCTCAGCTTCCCTCTGACCTGGATTAGGGGCTGGTTATGGACCAGATGAATTGTTTGGAACGTGGTCCTTCTGTAGTCCCCTTACCAAAATTAAACCCCTCTTCTGATCAGGTACATACTAGACCATGTAAAGAGCATTCAGGAAGAGGAGGTTTGTGGGTTTTGGAACCTCTCTCACATATCCAAAGCATAAAAACCAGTGGGCTGGGTGAATCCCACGCTTTGATTCAGTTTATCAGTTGCTGTGTCTCTGAAGCTCCTTTCAGAGTGAGATAAGACGTGTGTGCACATGTCAGAAGCACGAAAGCAAAGCTTTTTTCAGAGGATATCTCTGACCCCAAGTTGTCAAATATAGCCTTGCACCTACTTACTCTGGCTGGAAAGGTAATGCTGTTACAGCAACATAGACTGAAGAGTCAACCAACAATTCAGTGTTTGTACATTTAGGAGCTATTTCCTAAAGTAGTTTCTCTTTTATGTCTTTTTTTTTTATTTATTTTTACCTTAGATACTGCTTAGTGGCTGTAAAGGGAGAGGGGTTAATGATATCGCCAGTTGCTCCAAGTATGAGAATACACTTCTGTGCTTCTCAGGTGCATCTTGTGTTACTTTTTGGCTCTTGGGCACGTCCATGTGTTCTCAGTGTCAGCTCCAGACTCCTTCCTATCTCACGCAGCAACATTTCATCCAGCTCTCAGGGGCTAACATCCTTCTGATCAACACTTTCTTGATCTCATCCTCTTGCTTGTTCCAATGGCATGAGGATTACAACTGCTTAGTTTCCCCCAGCTTCATGGGCTGATTCCAGAAGTGATTTATGGGATTGCGTGGCAAGAGTCTGAGTTGACTGTTTGTTAAAGAGAAAAGGATAGTTAACAAATGAAGTGTGGGCATGTCAGGTCTGTGTAACCGTAGTTGAGGCTTTTCAAGGAGACTTTGACTTGCCTGGAATTAAGGTGCAGTAAGGCAAACCAGTTTTAAGAAAATAACCAAGTTTCCATGGTTTTTTACAAGGGGAGGTAGGGACAGGACAAGGGGGAATGGCTTTAAACTGACAGAGGGAAAATTTAGATATTTGGAAGAAGTTCTTCCCTGTGAGGGTCTACTCCTGTTTGACTAACACTTGGCATTAGTGACCACTACTCACTAGCTGCCTACAACTCTTAGTAAACACATGAAATTACCAGCCTGGGAGTGTTTGTGGTCAGGGAGAGGGAGAATGGAGTCACAAAAGAGGGCTGGGAGCTGGTACAGTAGTTATTAGAAGATGAAGGTACATGTCAAGACATGATCTCTCATGAAGCATGAGTGGTGTTGTATCAGCACTGACTCACCCAAGTCTGTGACACGACCACGACACCAGTCCTGTGGCTGTGACCACCGGCTGTCCTCTTCAGTCCAATCCCCCTTCTCCAGTTTAGTGGTGGGGTGTCAGGGTGATTTCATAGTGCAACTGTCACTGGAATTAAACATTATTCTGTTTGCAAAATGTCTTCCCTCACTGCCATGCAGCTGTTTTGCGTGTTTGATTTACACTCTGGTTTCTCTACAAGCCAGAACACAGCAGCTTTACTGCTGGAAAGCAGGGGCAGGAGGGAGACTTGGGCTTTTTTTCTAGTTCTTTTATTGTCTCTGACAAAAGCTGATATGGACCCTTTGCTGCCAGTGGAGAGAACAGAAAACCCCTCAATTAGTTACTCCAGTGCTTTCCCCCATATCTATCCTGTACGCAGCCACTGCTCATTTCCCTGTGCCATTTAGATCACTCTGCTGAGCTCGCTTCTGCTGCAAGACCCCTAAAAACATTGGTTCTTGCACCAGCTGACCAGTTCAAATGCTCACAGCCTCACCTAGAATTGCTTTTCCTGTAACAGGCTTGTTTGCTGTTGCCCACCAGTAGAATGATTACTTTAAAGGCTTATACTCTGACATGAAGTGGCTGTTGTTACCTATAAAGTTAGGCTGGGGGGCCCTGCCGTTCATCTCACTGGCATCACTAAATGAGGAGGTGCAGTGCAGATGTGTTTGTGCTAGAGGTCAAGTAGGCCACAAGAGCGGGCTTTATTAACCTGATACTTCACCAACTTGTTCGTGTTGCATTGTTTGGATTGGAGCAAACACCTCTGTGTGGTGGTGTGGGGCAAGTACTGCAGTTCAGACTGATACTACATTGTTTTAGGTAAGTCCTTAGAATACTTCTGCTGGGATCTAAGATTCTTTTTACATTAGAGCAATACACCTGCTGTAGTAGGGCTTGATTATAGGTTTAGATGGTGTCTCAGGACAAATTAATAACACAAAAAGTGTTATTGTTTAGATTTTCTTTATTGACTTATTTATTTGAGCAGCTCTTACCACAGATCATCAAACTCTGTTTATCCTTTGTGCTTTTACCCTCTTAAGAACCCTCGATACCCTTCAAGGAGAAATTGAAGGATCTTGAAGTGAGGGAGAAAGAATCTGCCACCTTCCAATGTGAAGTGCCTGTTCCTAGTACAGAGACGTCTTGGTTCAAGGAGGAAACTAAACTCCGGCAGAGCAAGAAATACAACATCGAAGAAGAGGGCACATATCGCCGCCTCACTGTCCAGGACATCACTGCAGACGATGATGCTGTCTACATTTGTGAGATGAAGGAAGGGAGCAGGACCATTGCAGAGTTGTCTGTCCAAGGTAAGAAAGGCTCTCGCCTCCCAAGTGTGAGATTCATACATGACACTCCAGACTCAACCTTATGAATGGCATTCACCCGGTGCATGTGTGCAGTGAAGGACAGCAGACTTCCTTTTGGTGCAAGAGAAGAGCCATGTGTGTTGGGTCAGTGGGTCCTTGGGTCTCTTGCCAGGGGTTTCTGGGACACAGGGGACAGATGGTGTTGCTGCGAAAGATACGTCACCTGGTTGGGGACCTGTGCTTAAAGGGGCTTGCTATAAGGCCTATAAGCTTTAGCCTCATACTGTAGACTCCTTAACATGATCCCAAGCATCAGATGTGTTCCCTGGCACTGTCTCACACTTATCTTACCTGGTGTCTGGTGAACACAATAGCGAATCTTGTCCAAGAGAGGTGCTGACCACACTGGGAACCTGGTTTACAAGCTTTGGGTGATGGTCTGGTACGTGGTGCAGGCTGCTTCCAGGGATGGGGCAGCCACAGCTTCTCTGGGCAACCTGTGCCAGAGCCTCACCACCCTCATAGTGAGGACTTTTTTCCTAATATCTAAATCTCCCCTGTCCTTTCCTGACCGTGTTAAAAGTCCCTCTCCAGATCTCTTGTAGTTCCCCTTTGTCTCCTATTGCATGAACTGGAGGCCTCTCATAGCTACAGGATTACACTTGTCCTGCCTCGTCTGAAGCCTGACTTTACTCCCAGGGAAAGCAGAAGTTGTTCTTCACTGCTAATATTGGTGTGAGACAACTGGGTGACATGCATCCTTGATCATATTCCTTTTTTGTCATCATTTGTACCATAGGCAAACTGTAGAGAGTGCATATGGGTGGAGGCAGAAGGGAAAATTTAGTCTGGAGATGTGGGAGAGTTCATGTAGACATCTTTCTGTTCTGCCTTCTGTTAAGTCGAGACCAACCAAACTCTGCCAATGTGTTTGGCCCGGTAGGACAGCTGGTATTTTTTTTGCTTATAGTGGCATGTTCCATTAAAATGAGAGTGACTGAGCCAGGTGGAGCTCCCAGGGGGGAAAGGAGACAGAGCCTTCCTGAGAGAGCGGGGTGGGGTTGGGAGAAAGTGAGAGCTTGGCAGGGTGCAAAAGGCTGTGGGGATGGGGACACTGCTGAGGGCAGCAAGGAGCAGATGTGAGCAGAAAACTGGGGTCTTGAATCCTGCTGATGAAATGATTGCTTCACGAAGGGGTTCAGCATTGCTTCTCATTAGATAGCTTTAGGTGCTTTGCCTGGGTGAGGGCTCTTTTGCCTCACAGGGACTATTACAGGGCTGGAGCTAGTCACCATCTATCACTAGGTGTGGTATCCTCATGAAGAAGTCCAAGCTTTCTTGTGAATAATTGCAAGGAATAACTTTGAGGTTATTCCAATAAGTGATAATCATCATAGTCATTTGGAAGGGACACAAATAAGTAAAGTTCATTCCATGTCTATTTCTGGTTTGACTCCAAGAAGACATCTGAGGGTTTTCGAGTATTTTCTATCAATTCAGGTGACTGGTGTGTTTGCCATCTTGGTTTTCTAACTTACTGGTCAATCTGATGGAGGCAAAATCCTGAAGACAGATGAGATACCTGTCAAGTTTAAGACTGACCCACTTCAGCAACGTTTTAATTTGAATTCCCAGCATATGTGAGTAATGAAAGTTGTATCCCTGTCAAATCTGTTCTTTGCAAGGCTACATACCTGGTGTTTACCCAACAGCAGGCTCCACATGGTAGGCTAGAAACATGAGTGCCTGTAGTCAAACAGGATGGCTTTTCTCTATTTGAAGGCCAGAATGAGTCTTGGGGATTATCTGTTCTGTAACTCATAGCCTAGGAATTCATTCAGGGGTGTCTGCATAGTGTCTACAATGTTTTGATTAGGTGAGAGCTGTTTGACCAGTCCTGTTGCAGTCTGTTGCCAGAGACTTCAATATCTACTATTTGCTGATCATAATTACTTTCTTATTTAAAGGGAACATCATTAAGAAACTTCCGCGAAAGACTGCGGTCTTCTTAAATGATACAGCCATCTTCTGCGTGGAGCTGGAAAATGATTGCCAGAATATCCGATGGCTGAAAAATAAAGAAGAAGTGAAATCCAGTGATCGAATCTCCATCACACGCTCTGGCAAGCAACATACCATGATCATCCGAGAGTGTAAGATGGAAGATGCTGGTGAAATTGTCTTCCTGGCTGATGAGAGCAGGACTTCTACCCAGTTCACTGTGACCAGTAAGCTTCACTTTTATTTGGCCTTGGTGTGCTTTCCCCAGCAGGCAGGTATTCCTGTGGTAGTACTGTTGTTTCAGGTATTGACATGGTGAGTTTGTTGGCCAAATACAGCAGAAGGTTTGATGTCTGCTGCATAAAGCCAACAGCCTGCTCATGAGTGTTATGAGATGTTATGGAGAGATCATAACAGAGAGAGAAGAGTCCTGGGAAAAGAGCATGGCACAAACATGTATCTTCTCTGCATCATTCTTATTTCATGATGAAATGAACATAAAATGGTAGCAGCGTAAAGCATGGGATAAGAGATGTGTCTTCTCCTCACCAGGAGGTGCTTAAAAAACCCAATGTGTAAGTTGCACACATTCCAGTTGCTTTACTTCATTGTACGCAGAGTGCTGCGGGTGCTCCATCTACATGCTGTCATTTTCTAAAATCATTAGTTTCTTTGAGGAGCACTTATCAGTTCTTGCTATTGGGATAATACCTCTTCTCTCAAATAGGTCTCACTTATCTCTCTCTCTCTCTTCACTGAGGATTTGGATGGGAGAGTCAGTCAACACTCAATTCCTTCCCCAGGTCTTGAGTCAACAGAAACATGAGGGTAGCTTGCAGGTGTGCTGGATCTTACAGGAAAGTAGATAGGTGCCCTGAACATTTTTGTTTTGAAGGACCCTGTGAATTGATGGTAACTATGCTGAAAGAAGGAATCTTTGTCTTGTTTAGCTTTATTATGTGTTATTATATAACATACAGGCTGGAGAATTCCTTCAGCTGGCACACCTGACCTGAGCAGGTGCAATTTAGTTGAGATCAGATCTAAAGTGAAGTTCCTGTTAAGTTGGCTAATTTTATTAACTTTATTTTTATGGTGCTGCATTTCCCAGGCAGAAGCTACTTCATTTTAAGATGGTGAGCTACATGTGCTTTCTGGCTCTGCTCAAGTTCTGGTTTGCACGTGGACAAATCATCCATTGCAGTCACTAATTGGGAAGAATAATACTTACTTTCTCCTACTATCACCTCTAAACTGCAATTAGTCAGTGGTAAAAATAAATATTTAATTAAAGGTTTATATCTGCTATGTTATCTAAAATTGGATGGGCCGTTCTGATCCTATTGAGCTAAAAAGAGGAAAAATAAAATGAGGTTAAGTGTCACATTTAGCATTGCGGCAGTTTTTAAGGTGTTTGGAAAGCTGTAATGTCCAACTAAGCAGTTATCAATTAGGAACATCAAAGTTCAGTTTGATTTTGGATTCTTCTATGTAAGCTATGAAGGACAGTATTGACTCATGGAATAGAAAGAGGTAAGAAGCTGTCTTCCCACAAACAGATTTCTCTCAAAAATATTACATTATCTTTCTCATGGTAAGGTCAAGACATCTGACTCCAGGGTCTGGTTTTCAGCTTAATGAGATGCTAATAGGACCTTTGGCATCTAGCTCTGACCAACAGTAGCTGACAGCCTGGTAACTGTGCACCCCAAAACACTTAGGTGACTATTTATGTCATGAAATAAAAGTGTATCGCATTGAGATTTCCTATTTTTACACTTCATGCATACCTGATGATTAGCTGCTTGAAGACCCCTGTATACTATGTTCACATTTTTTTAATTAGCTGGACAAGATTGGTGTTGGCTGTTCTAACAGAATTTATCAGGCAATAAATATGTATATATTACTTGCTCAGTTGCATTGTTACTATGTCCTTTTTAAAGATGGGTAAGCTGAAACAGAGAGAGTATCAGTTGTCTCTGAATTCAGTTTTTAGTGTAGGCTCGTCATACAGGCTCTCTCTGTACTCATGAATACTTGAGTATCTGTAATGTGCAATTTGTTTCAGCCACCTTGTACACCTTCTTTAAGTTGCGATGAATTGCTCCTGAGCATGCTGTTCTTTGTGGGATTACAGCTGACGTCTGGTTGAATGCCTTAAACTGGGCACCTTTCAGATAGCCATAATTAAATGAAATGAATCCTTTACCACGTCAGTAGATGTGTAACTAGAACGTATCAAATAATTCCTGGCCTCTTGACTGTATCAGTGGCAGCACTCAGTGAATAACCCTCATGGGACTTGAGCCTCCTCTAAAGGGTTCAGGAGGAAAGAGAGAGTGAACATAAGTCTTCATTTTGCAAATACCTACAA
The DNA here is from genome assembly GCA_039877255.1 of Loriculus beryllinus. Classification (NCBI taxonomy): domain Eukaryota; kingdom Metazoa; phylum Chordata; class Aves; order Psittaciformes; family Psittacidae; genus Loriculus; species Loriculus beryllinus. The sequence continues at coordinate 38,079 of JBCJKH010031831.1, forward strand.
GGATACATTTGTCACCTCAGGTACCATAAACCATGAACTCCTCAACTGTAAGGTGTTGCAGTGGAGACACGACTTATGTAATTTCTCTTTAAAGTTAATTCCTTGGTGCCAAAAAGTTGGCTCTGCATAAATTACTAAAACAGAGATCCCCAGTGAAAGCTATCACTCTTAGGAGTCAAAGTTACAACACACATTCTAAGGAGGGGATAACATAAAGTTCAGAAGCAAGACAGAGGGCAGATACCCAGATGAAAGTGGCCACAGAAAACCGCCAAGCCTGTGTGACAAGCAGCTGAGGTCTCCATAACTCTAAACACCATGCACTGCTTATTCGCATCTATCTATCTATCTATCTATCTATCTATCTATCTATCTATCTATCTATCTATCTATCTACCTACCTACCTACCTACCTACCTA
>JBCJKH010031832.1:0-37464 GCA_039877255.1 Loriculus beryllinus
CTTGCCACCTTCCCCCCCCAGTTCGTATACTGAGCTAGACATTCTATGGTATGGAATATCCCTTTGGCTAGTTTGGGTCAGCCATCCTGGCTGTGCTCCCTCCAGCTTCTTGTGACAGACCATGCGAGACTGAAAAGTCCTTTGTTAGGGTAAGCACTACTTAGCAACATCTGAAACACTGGTGTGTTATCAGCATTATTCTCAGCCAAAATATAGCACTACACCAGATACTAGGAAGAAAATTAACTGTATCCCACCTGAAACCAGGGCAGGTGCAGTTATACTCTTTATTATCAGATAACAAGTATTAAATGAAATGAGGGAACAGTTAACTTGCAAGTTTGACTTATGTTGTTACAGTCTTGTTGTTAAATTAGTTTTAAAGATAATGCAGTTTCTGGATGCTACAAAATATAGTAGTGACTGGAACAGCACTGTGTTTTGTTTAGGGTTTGCTTCGTGGTACTTTTCTGTGTTCAATTTTATGATGATTGTGAGGATGATGTTACGGTTGAGGTGACTTTCATGGTTTTACAGTCATGTGGTGACTGGTGATGGTGTTAGTCATAGATTAGAGGTCAAATTTAATTATACTGGATATGGTTAACTTATTGGGATATTGCAGTGAAGTTATTGCAGTTTTAATAACAATCAGGTGCTGCTGCCTAGAACTCGTGCTTACTTACATCCATCTTTGCGGTATTCCACAATATAACCATCTAATCCCCCTGCTCCAATTCGCTCAGGGGGTCTCCACTTCAAGGTGACAGTGCTGTCAGAAACATCTTCCACTGTAAAGTGGGTTGGTTCACTTGGAGGAGCTATAGGGAAATATGTAGAAGTAAATTCTGAGAAATAGCACTGCAACAGTGAGAATTCAAAGGCTACAGGAGTGATCAGCAGCTGAATTACACAGTGCTATCTGTGTAAATAAAATAAATATAGCAGTTTAAACATGTAACAAATGTAAGAGAAGTGCAGCATAAGATTCCTATAATAGGGAGGGGAATAAGTGATTAAGATAGTAGTTCCTATTCAGGTATGCTCCCTTATGAGTAAAAGCAGTGAAAAAAGAGCTGTAGAAGGGAGTCAGATTGTCAGCAGAATTCTGCCAAAAAGTTTCGAAATAAAAATTGCTTACAGTCTGTATTCTGTACTTACACCCTGTTGTAATCAGACAAAATTCACAGAAGCGCATAGTCAGAAGACCAAATTCGTTCATGACTAAAATTGACTTCACTCATTTTCCTCTAACAGTGGAGAAAATAACCCAAAGTTATGCCTACGTGCTTACAGGAACACTACTTCTGTTTGTGCATTTCGAACAGAGACAAGCTGGAGAAAAATTCTCCAAGGCTGAAAACTTTTCAGTTCAGTTACCTAAGGCTATATCTTGTCTTTACAGAACAGGAGTATTGTGGCTCTAAACCCACAATTCAGAATTTGGGCTACCAGCTAAATTCAGTCTCCTTAAGCATCACTGTTATTTACTGATTCAAACACAATGGAGAAGAGTCCTGACTGGAGAATCCCAAATACACAAATGTTCCTGTGAAGCCACTGACTCCAAAAAGCAAAGAAAGATAACTTTTATGCAAAAACATGCAGAGTGCTGGAACATAAAATGTGGTATACATGGCATAAAAGCAACCATGTTCAGGAAACGTATGTTTGGCAGACTGTGTATATGGATTATAAACTGAACATCTTTTAAGTATACACAACAGATATAAATATTAGAAATATTTTCTATAGAAAGTAAGTTAATGACAGGTTTATAAATTGTGGAACAGATTGAAATTGATCTTAGTTCCCAAAGTTATTGTAAAATTAAAAGGTATCACCCAGTTCCCTTTCTGTAGCTGTGTCAAAACTTTTCATATTCAGAGAGCAGCAAGGAATGTGAACAGCACACAGGAGGCAAAGGCAGTTGGGAACATACACAACCACACAGGACACAATCAAAACCCCAAACCTCTTCTCTGAAGCAGTAAGTGTGAACTTTATCCTTAATCAATAAAACTCTGTTTACCCCATGAAAAGACTGAACCTTTTGTTTCAGTGGCTCCGCTTGATGAGTTTTGATTGCCCTCTCCCTTTACAGACCAGCCATTGTGTGTTTGAAATCCAGAATCAGGAGACCCTTCTTGTAGTTCATCCTTTCCTTCTGACCCCTTCATTGTATCTTCTGTTTTTGCATTATCTCGTTCAGCAGGATGTGCCCCTTCGCTGATATTCGCAGATTTAGCAACTCTGGTCATTTTAACCTCCACCTATTTGTATTTTTGTGGGTCTTCTCTCTCAAGCTTTTAGCAGGCAAGCTTCCTGAGAACTCCCTTAGTTTGCTTCTTGCTCAGGGACTGCAGGAGACACTGCACTGCAGTGTTGGGAAGGATTATTTATAGAAGATCATTCCTCAAATATTTTCTTAATCAGCTATCCTTTTAGCTGTGAAGAGGGCCGGGATTAAGGGAGTACTGGGTGGGATACTGTGATATTTGCACCCATAAGGGAATGGGAGAAGCTGAGAGGGACAGGGAAATTTCTGTCAATTAGTTCTCTTCTCCAGATCCAGCTTGACACTCACACCTCTAATTATAACAACTACAAATTCATCAGCAATTTCATGAAACTGGAACCTCTGTGCTTCTCAGGGACACGAATGAGAAACAGAGAAGAGGAAGATTACAAAGGAAAAGGTTGATTAAATGTAGAATATAGAGACAGGTGATACCCTCTTTCCTAACACAGTATTTTTTTAGGTATAAAGGCAGTTGAAGAGGAGAAAATTTTCCTGTCTTGGTTTTGGTGTAGAAATAGTAGAGAGTGCGGTAAAACTCACCAATTGGCATGAAGGGCTGGGAGGCAGGACTTGGCCGGGACATGCCGATAGAATTCACAGCGTAAACCCGCATCTCATAAATGACTCCTTCAATCATTCGCTTGGCTTCATAGGTTAGGTCTTTTAAAAGGTCAAAGTTCAGCCTCATCCATCGGTAGCTCTTCTTCTTCTTTCTTTCTAAAATATATCCTGGAAAAAACAGCTTTTATAATATAAAGCAATTGCTCTCATATGCAGGAAGAGAGAAAATCAAGAAAATCACCTTTCTAAATTTGATTTATGTTTTTCCAATGGCATAAAAGAGCCAAATGTGATTCAGAATTATAATGTATAACTGAATTGTGTGAAATCTTTGTCTTTCCTGTACTTTCCTTTTGTATTATTTCCCTTTTATCTGACATTCTTACCTGAACAATTATACTTTTTAGAGTAGAAGCAGTTTAAAATCAGTCTGGTATTAGGCTTTAAGCAGATTTTGCATTCTATACACTACTATTAAGGTATGTAGATGTATGCAAAAGAGAGATACTAGCAGAGCTGGTTTAATTGGTAAATCCTTTTTGGCAAGAACTCGTATTCACTCTTAATGGCAGAGAAATGTGTGAGATACAGCAGTTCAATGTAAAGCCCTTTCACCAGAGGAAAAATTGCCTTTAAATGAAAATGCCTTTTGACCCTGTGAAACATAGAGTTAAAAATTTAATTTCATACATTCTGCTGCAATACACTAATCTTGGCTAACAGCATAAATCCCAAAGCAAAAGATCAGTTGGAAGAAAAATTTGACACTTCCCTTTTTGTGTCTTGGTTTGTTAGATCATTTTGTCTGTGGCTAAGTTGTTCAAGGTCATGCTGGAAGGGGCTTGGAGCAACCTGGTCTAGTGGGAGGTGTCCCTGCCCATGGCAGGAGGGTGGAATTAGATGAGCTTTAAGGTCTTTTCCAACCCAAACCATTCTGTGATTCTATGAAATAAGAGAGTGCTTCCCAGACAGAGCAGATCCCAGCTCTGCTTCAGCCCTGTAGCAAAGTGAGTCCTGGCCATGCAGTGTTCTTGCTCTGATTCCCTTGGGAACAAAAGTGAACATGTATGATTACAGAGAACCAAGAGAACTGGGTGCACTGCAGGATAAATCTGTAGCATAGCTTAGATATAGTCTGGTGTGCACAGAATCCAGGTCTTTAGTGTATCACCCTTCCTTCTCAACATCTGTAGACTTCCTCACACTACCATGCTCTTTTTCGGAATGATAAGTCAGGCTGGGTTATCAGTTTAGAAGACAAACTTCTCACTTCCCCAAACTGGAAGATGAATCTATGATTCCTAGTATATATCATATATATACTTTAGTATATGTCCCTAGATATATATATCCGTAGTGCTGTATCATATTGGAAATATAGGTTATTTTCCAGTGACCTGCTACAGAGGAATTATCAACTCTTTCTTTCCATCTGGCTATGTTAAATTTCTCAGCATCTCTGTGTTGCACATATCATGTCTGGATCTGACATATAGACTTCTTTCTGCACATAGACTTCTTTCAAATAAATTTAGGTTTAAAATCTGTTAATCTTTTAACCGTGGAGTGGATAATCAGAAAACACACTGAGTAGTGATTCACACATACTGTGTATTTGCATGGTATTTGTATGTACTGTATGTCTGTTTCTCCCCGTAGTCTACAGAGGAAATGTCCATAACAAGGGTCAGCTGCAATAGTATAAATCTATACAAACATGTTGTAAAGACTTAAGAATTGAGCTGTGTAGATCAATCCCTGCTGCTCACAAAGTTTGTGGCTATCAAAACTAAACATATTCTTTTGGTATAACTGTGAAGTATGATCCATCCTTTCAGCTTCTAATGGGTCATAGAGAATGACAGACATGTTTGCTGACGTGATGTAGGCACAGTCATGGTGCATCAGCAGCCTTCCCCGTCTACACTGACTTACAGAAAGAGTAGGGGTGTCTACAGGCTATTTTGGGAAATGAGTGGTGGAAGTACCTATGAGCTGATAGGTCATATCATCACTTCTTATGTATAAATTTACTCCTCCATGCTTGTTTTCAGTAGCTTTTAAATGGGGTTGAATGCTGATGCAAGGAACCTATGGTTTCTTTGACACATCCCTGCTTTTTTCTTCTCTTCATCGGTGTCTGTGAGACAGAGAGAACTTTCAGCAACTCAGTTTCTGTTTTTCTGCTGCTTTAGAAATGCAGTGTTTCCTGCCAGAACTGAGACACTTCTTCACTGGGGCACACCAGAATTGCAATTTCAGAGAAAAAAAAAAAAAAAAGGTAAAAAGGAGGCAAAAAGACAATACTAGTACTGCTGGTGACATTTGGTAAAGCAGATTATTTTCCCAAATGCACAGAATGTTTGATAGTAAAGATAATGCTTTAGTAATACAAAATTACACAAGACATCATGAAAGGTTGACATAACAGTGAAAATGGGGTGTGAATTTCTTTTTCTTTTCTATATTTGTTGGATAAAGCTAATAAAGACTGTAGCAGACTGCCTACAACGCCATCTGTAACAATATAGAGACAGATAAGAATGCATATGTCTTTTTCCCTGCCTTTTTAACTTGATTTAAAGCTTTGTTTGAATGGATAGTGCTGCATCTTGGCTGCTTCCCACCCCACACGTACACAGTTGTTTTATTCTAGCTCTGTTGGTAGCACAGTCCTGAAATCTCTTCATGTAGGATAAAAGGGTTAATAATGGAACATTGACAAAATAATTCCTTTGACATATAATTCACATATTATTGACAAATTGACATATTATTGACAAATAATTCTTTCTGTGAAAACAAAATGAAGAACTTTCAAAAGTATTTGTCCTGAAAATTCTACAATAGTGGATGGAGTGTATGTGTCTTTGGTTGTGGTAATGGGACAGCTATTAGTATATAACTTTCCACAAAATAGTTTAAACTGACTTCTTCCTGTCAACTGAGATGAAACCACAAAGGACTGGCCCAAAATCATCTTGTTTATTGCTGCACAGACGACTTATGTTGAATTGAATTAGATTGTTCTTGTGGAAGTGAATGAAGGCCAATTATCCAAAAGCAAATTTAGACCCCTATCTGCCTGACACTATGCAGGGAGTTAAAAGAATTTCTAGCCTTATTTTCCCCTTGGCAGTCCCTGGGGCTTTTGATGTATATTTTTTGAAGAAGCTCAAGCTCTAGTGATCCTTATTAAACAAGTTGATACATTTGGAGTCCAGAAGAATTTTCCCCTAAAATTGGTCAACTCTGCATTTCTTTTCCTTCTGAAGATCACAGACATTTTTATCTAAAACCCACCATGCTTTGCTGAGAACTTAAAATAGGATTGGTGATGCTCTTGATGGCTTCTGTGCATTTCCTGGATCACATGCTAACATTTTTCTAATTTTTAGCACAGATTTTAAGGTCATTAAAATGACTGAAAAGTGTTTTGTAACCTGTGGTGTGTGGTTGTATATAAAATTGAATTATGAAGTTTTCTAAAAGAAGCTATGTTGTAAGAGTGTTTGCGACTGCAGGTAACTGGAGCTGATGGCTAATCTCAGTATGTCCAAAGGCCTGGATACTGACCTAAAATTGCAATTCTGATTGGGAATGTTTAGCTTTGTTTTTCATTTTGCCTCCTTGTACTTTGGTAACTCGTTTGCTGAATGAATTGCTCATTTCTCTTTCAAACAGCAGGGTAGGGGGCACTCTCTGCCTTAAATTGAAGGGCTAGAATCTAGACCAGTTGGAAGGTTTGATATATCAGAGTATTTAGTTTCTGGGACAGCCTTCCTAGAGTGAATAAACATAGAGACTGCTTCTGTGTCATTTTAAAGCAGTAGCAAAAAATCTAGGCAAGGCTGCTGGGGGGCTTTGTATTTTAGCACTTCTTACCAAGTACTGGTTGCCCACCATCGTATTTAGGGGGTTGCCATTGCACGGTACAGTAATCTTCTCCAATGTTGCTGATCTTGGGAGCTTCTGGAGGGTCAGGAACATCTGAAGAAAGTGTGAGAATGAATAAGAATTGTTACTGTTTCAATTTCTATATATACATGTCAATGAAATATTTCTCTTCGACCTTTTCTTATTTACCATATCAATACATTTTTTATCAGACAGCAACAGTAGATATAATTGAGAATGTAGTAGAATATGTTTCTTAATCTAAAGTGCATCTTGCTTTTTGATTCTTTTCTGTCAGGTTGTTTTTCATATAAACACCATGGATTATTCAGCTCCCTTGTTCTTCCCAGCCATAATTTTGCAAAGATGTAGGGTAACAATGTAAATCTGTAAAAAAGGGCTTGCTCCAGGGCTTCCTATTGTCTCTAGAATAAACTTTATATAGAATACAATGTCTGCATGTCTTTTTATACTTTGGTATTTTGGAGATATTAATAGTAAGTATCTTTCGAATAGCTGAAGGGGCCTACAAGGATACTGGAGCGGGACTCTTCATCAGGGACTGTAGAGATAGGACAGAGGGAAATTTGTTTAAACGTAAACGGGAAGTTCAGGTTAGATATAAGAAGTTCTTTACTGTGAGTGCTGAGGCACTGGAACAGGCTGCTCAAAAAAGAGGTAAATGCCTGATCTCTGGCAATGCCCAAGCCAGGTTGGAAAGGTCTTTGATCAATCTGGTGTGGTAGGTGTCCTGGCCCATGACAGGGAGTTGGAATTGGATGATCTTTAAGGTCCCTTCCGACCCAAACCATTCTGTGATCCTATGATTTAGGATTTATGAAAGATGAAAAGAGACTGAATTTACCTAAGCAATGATTCTAAATTTCAAAGCTGTAAGTGAAAACAACTTTCTTTTATCATTTCTAAGTTTGCTCATAACCTGACATTCTGTCATATGTGTGGAAGAGTATAAAAAAAAAGTTAAATATTGTGTTATAAAAATCACTGACTGAAAATTGTATTCCCCTCAGCTCTCTGTGACTCAGTGGCAATCTGTTTATTTTCTATCAGGTACTTTATGTCTCTTTATTCTGTTTACTGCTTATAGAATGAAGTCATCTTTGCTTAAAAAGATAAACCACAACAAAATGACAAGAAGATTTTCTTAGACAAGTATGAAATATATAGAGAACAGAATGTCATTTGTAAAATGACAGGATCACCTGAAACTGGAAACATATAAAAAGAAAATACATGCATTTCTACTGGGAGCTGTTGTCTCACCTTTTCACACAGAAGACAACTACCTGTGCAAATTGCATCTGCTAACTTTTGTGATTGATAGTTTATCTTCCGAAGCCTTGGGTGGCATGGTTTAGTGTGGAGTGTCCATGCTTATGGCAGGGGGGTTGGAACTGGATGATTTTAAGGTCCTTTCCAACCCTAACTATTCTGTGATTCTATGATTCTATGACCCTTTTCAATTTTTTTAAACCTAAAGTCATAACTTCACTCAGATTTAGAGAAGGGTGAGTTTCAGTGAGCTTAAGATGCTTTCATGGCTGTTGCCTTCCTTCACTTACCAATAACTTTGACTGTGATATCAGCCTTATCTTCTCCCACTGGATTCTTAACTATAACTCTGTATACTCCCTCATCTTCCTTTTCTGCCCCTTCAATGATGAACACACAGTGGTCTTCATGCATCTCCACACGAACTCTGCCTTCAGATTCAAACAGAAGCTGTGGGCAGTGAAAGTAACAGATAAAGTCATTGTAAGTTGTGTCAGGGCAGCCTGATGAGCCTGTAGGTAACCTGGAGAAAATCTTCAAATCAGTAAATAAAATGAAAATTACTGAAATGCAATAAAGCTTTTAAAGTTCTATTTATATGTAGAAGAAAGAAAATTTAGACTAAATATCTCACATAAATAACATTGGTTTTGAAAGTCTGCACATTGTTAAGATTAATTGTTAGTTACACATACCCCGTTACGTTTCAAAGAAGTTACTCTAAGTACTTCCACAAATTCCTACTTGGGGTATCTGCTATTATCAGTGTAAAGAGTTTCACAGTTGGGTACTGTGCAAATTTGAAAAGGTTTTCTGATTGTTGAACAAATATTCCTGATCCTTAATATCTCCATTTGGCATCAGATAACGTGGATTCAGACAGCTGCCCTCTAAAAACTTTAACATGTTTCTTGTAACTATTAATGTCATTAGGGTGATTTCTGTCACTCAAGAGTGTCATATATACCATATAATATGACACCAAGAGTGCCATATACACCATACAAGAGGGGTAACTTTCTACTCTGAGCTGAGGTCTAAACATAATGATCGCAACTTTGCTGTACATGCTCTTTTCTTCATGTGTCCACGTATCTTTAGACTTGGAACAGGAAATATTAGAAAGTGTATGTGCCTGAATAGTGCCTTCAGAAAACAAAACCTGAGAAAGACTTATTGTTACATAGTAAATGCAAATTTTTCTTTTTTACTACATCAAAATAAGTTAATCATGACAAAAAGAAAACTCATTGGAAAATTTAATGGATCCTTTTTCACTTCTGTACGTACATAGTCCACCTTCTTCACCCATTGCCATCTTTCCCTGTGCTCTGTAAGATTTCTGTCCTTTTTTTTTCTCTAGTTATTGAAGTTTACAGGTTAGTGGGTAAGAAAGAAAAGGAAAAAAAAATATAAATATATTAAAAAGAGTTTTTAAAATACTGCTTTGATTCCTTTCAATCCAGCCACCATGTGATGGTGATTAGAAAGAGATTTTCTCAATCAGTATCTTAGCCTAAAATTGCTTCCCAGATCTCTTGTGCGCATCCAAAATATTTGGTACTTGCCATTGTGAGGCAGGATGTTGGGCCTGATGTTCTCTTTGCTTCTCCAGTTTAATATCTACTGAATTTAATTTTATTTCCTTCTGAATATTACCTTTTATCTGGAAAACACTAAGCATATTTATGTCTCTGCATGGACAATGAAGAACTTACCTTATCATCAGTATTTAAGTCGCTGCCATTTTCTGAGGGAGTCATGGAATCCTCATTGCTTCGAATAAGGTCAGTTTTCTAGATAAGCAAAGAAACCAGAGAAAGTCAGCCAAGGCTTTCTGAACATAGAAGTAAAGCTGTTTCTGCAAGACAGGAGAATCCATATGTTTGTTACAGGGGTTGAAGATGAAACTGTGAGAAAAGTGAAGAGCAAAGTGAAGGCAGCAAGCAGACCTGGGAAGGAAATCAACTGATACGAAAGTCAGAAGTAGAAATGGAAATAGATGTATCAGACTGCAGTGAATTAATGGAAGAATAATTAGGCAAAACCAAATTTACAGCTTAACAAAAATGCACGACATTCCTACTATAGAACTGTAACTGATTGTAAATCTGTCTGTGTCCTGTGGTACTGGTCACTCATCTTGCAACTACAAAAAAAAAAAAAACAAAACCAAAACCAAAAAAGATTCTTTCTGTAACAATGGAATAATAAGTCAGATGTAGATGTTGAGACCTCATGCCTTAAAAACACCACGGCACAGGTACTGTCTGATACCCAGTCATCGTTTTATCAAAGAAACTTGTGTCTGAGAGTCAATTTTTCTTGGTTCCCAAAATAGAGACAAATGGCTTTTATGTTTCCATACTAATACTGCATTGCAGAAAAAAGACCTAAGTCTTATTAGGGAAATTAATATAATTGGCAGTATCATTTTGTCTGTATTTACACATATGGGAAGTGTAATGATGTTGTAGAACATTCTGCAAAGTATTTCTGTGTTTTGTGCTAGTTACAGCTTGAGTCCACAGATGGTGAGGGGTGAGGATGTTCTGAGACAGCCAGAAAAGGAGCCCACTTAACATTTTGTGTCTAGCATCTAAGTTCTCTCTTTGATGTTTTGTAATTGGTTTGATAAGGCAAATAGCAAGTGTCCTTAATTTTCATCATACCAAATACAGTTTTATCCCAGTGGTCTGCTAAGAAGATGTTTTCTTCACAGACTGTAGAATTCCTGAGAAAGACTAAAAAAAAAAAAGCTGCCAACTCTGAAACATGTCCATCCTGTCAGGTGAAGGTGGTGGGAATGGCTCATCATTTACTTCTTTTTCTCTGAGGTAGGAAGAGACTAAACACATAACCTGTTTGCATGGACATAATGGACTCACACATACTAAGCCCTTCTTTTGGAATAGAAAACGAGGCAACAGTTTAGAAAAAGAACAGTTCCGGGTGACTTTCACAAAACCAGCAAAATCCCAAACATCTGCATTGCAGGAAAATATAGCTAAGAACTGCAAATCAGAGTAACATTTGAGAAAGAAAATGGATTTCCTGTTGTGACCTCCTTGCCTCAGCCATTGTGCCAGGTTCCACATTACCTTGTTCACTTTCTGCCAGATTACAGTGGGTGTTGGATCTCCTGATATGGGAACATCCAATCGCAGTTTGTTCCCAGCCACCACAATAATAGTGTCAGGGGATTGGCCCAGGCAGTCAAGGTGGATTTTAGGAGGTTCTATAGCAAAGACAGAGAAAGTAAGTTTTTAATTTTAGTTTGAGTGCTCTTTATGAAGAAGTAAAGTAGTGAATATTCATATGTTAAATTAAAAATTAAAAGGCACTGTTTCCTTTGCTACTGAAAACTTACTTACTTGCATATAAATAACAACTTCTGTTCTTACCTTCTCTTGGTACAAAATCTATCTTGACCTCTGGGAAAGAAAGAGGAGAGGGAAAGGAGAAATATATCAGAAAACAGAATTTACACAGAATCTGCTCTCACAATATAATTCTAAAACTATTCATCATTAAAACTTCGTAAGATGTATATATATACAGATTAATGCAATAAACTGGAAAACAGGCTCAGTAAAACAGTATGATGATGATAACATAAATTAACAGGGAAATGAAATGTGCCTATATTGAGATATCAGGAAGGAGACTGTATACTCTTTCCTGCTATAACCATGATTAATGCCATCTTTTTATCCCTCTGGAATTCCAATTACATATCCTAAGATAACTTACCCAAAAACTGAAGCTTGGCAGAAAGGTTGTAAGCAAATCCCTGAGGGATGAAGGAATAATCAGCCTCATCATCTGGTGTTACGTCCTCAATAGTTAGCTTATGGATTCTGGAAACATGAACAAATATATTGCATCCCTTTACCTCTCCACTAGAAATAAGGTTATCTCAAGAGACAAGGTGCAGTTGGTGGGATATTAACAGATGTTACTACTTCTTGTCCCGTTCTTCTAACACGAAGTCAGCAATCACCAGGACTGCTCTATTTTCAGTATTCAAGCAAATCCATGCAGCATGTTGTCTGTGAATGGATTTTTCTTGTCAAGGTAAATAGTCTAGTCTGAACAGAAGAAACTGTTTCTCTGCTTTAGTCCAGTCCTTTACAAGGGCAGCTGTAATACTGCTGAATGGTTTCATTTGAGCAGATTGTGACTACAACAAATTCTTGAAAAGCAAACTAAAAATCAGTGCTCCACCCCTGTATATTGTAAATTCAAAACATAATATAGAAGGGAGTACCAAGGAAGACTACCTAGCATGCGACGCTTATGTGTCTTTTCAAGCTTGGTTTCCATTTCCAGTAGTAATCAGACTGCTAAGAAACTTGAGCATAGGATTACACATCTGTGTGTTAATATGAACACTAGTTTTTCTGAGGAGGTTTATACATATGTGCTATCTTTATCTGTCTGAATACTACTGCTAATTTTAAATTTATCAATGTGTTTTCTACATTGCTTGAATACCAAGAAAACATGAAATCCTAATAAAAGACTGAACTCTGCTGCTATACCACTGATGCCACACATGCAAAATATACTAAAAAGAAGACTGCATGCATACAAAAGCAATCTGTGAATAAATGTTGATTGCATATGTGAAAGTTTTACACTCTTTCCTTTTAGCTGGACCCAAGACAGGGTCTTGTTTTATATTCCTATCCCAGGAGGTAATGGTTTCTGTAGAATGTACTGCAATACCCAAGTACATAACTGCTTTCTGAAGCAAAACTAACCTGCCAATGTGGGAGATCTTTATCCTTTCATTTGGAACCACTTCCTTTCCATTTTTCAGCCAGATTCCTTTCACATTTTCATCAGAAACTTCACACTTGAAGACTGCCTGGTCACGTGCCTTCACAGTCAGGTCTGCAATGCTCTGATAGACTTCCAGCTTTTTCTCTGATATTAGGAGAAAATAGATATGCACATTAACAAATCCCAATAGTGCTGTAAGTAAACTCTTGGTGTGGTTTTACTTGGTAGAAAAAGCTAAGGCTGACCAAGCTGCGCGTGGAAGGGTGATATATGAAGGGAAAGCCATAGCATGCAGGTCTTAAACAGGGCTGATAGATAAGCACCTGTGATTATCAGAGTATCTGTTACATCCTTGACGCCCTTTATCATCAAACCTTATGGCCCTTATTAAGTGTTCTTTTTCCTTGGCATAGGGATTGTGCTACCCCTATGCAGTATCCTGGAGACGGTTACCTTAGCCTGTTTTAATTTGGTGCCTACCTTGTACAATTAGTTCAGCAACTGATACCCCACCATTGGTCTTCACTGTGTAGTGTCCACTGTCCTCTTTGGTTGACTCATTAATAATTAGATACTGCTTTTTGCCATCTTTCTTGAATCGATATTTGAACGTTTCTTCTCGTGTCAGCTCAACTCCATCCTTTTCCCTGCAGTGCCACAAATAGTTTTAAGCCATTTTTCAATGGCTGGAAGAGCCAGCTCAATATTACTAGATATTGGAAGACACAAGGTAACTTAAATCTTTGTAACATTTCAAGTTAGCAGAATGTTATTGGAACCAGAAATGCTTGTAGCTTGACCATTAATTTATACTAGGTATTTGACTTCTGGTTCAAGAGTGTTTACTCACAGGATTTACTTAATTCTTAGTATTTATACATAGATTTATTTATTATAGATCATTATAAAAGTATATTAAATGCTGTAGAAGATACAGGGATGAAGATACTTCAATAGCAGGGAATTTGCTATTTTATAAATTGCTATAATGTAAATGGGACTTGCTGGGAAATGACTTTGAAGTCTTAATTTTCCTGATGTAAACTATAATAGTTATAAATCCATGGTCTGTAGACATCACTAAATTAAGAAAATTTTAGCATGGATTGAAACAAAGATGTATTTTGGATTTTGTAGCCCTTTACATTGAAGGATGTCCCAGTTTACTTAAGACATTACTAAATTAAGCTTCACCATCTAGCCTGGGAGGAAATTTAATTATTGTAATTTCCAATCATCACAAAGGGAAATGAGCAGAGAGGATTCATGCTGCTCAGTCAAGGTCACACAAAAATATTCAGGATTTCCTGTTGTTAATCCTAAACAACATAAACAGGCTGCAAGAAAATAACTTGTAGTTTCTTCAGCATATTCCTCTTGTAGTATTTTATAGTTTTCATTATTATTTGAATATATTTATATGATATTACTTGAATACTGCTGCATTTTGCAAATAAAAATGTTTTTCACTTTGCTACTTACATGGTAAAAACAAAGAAACGCTGTTACGCTTTTAATAGAATAGGACTTTTCTATCTTGTGTAATTTCCCTTATTCATTACCAGTGACTATTCAGCCTAAGAAATATGCCTACAGGATAGCAAATTGAAATGTTACTTAAGGACTCCTTAAAATAATAGAGCTCTAATTTCTAGGCAGATATATTCAAGAAAACGTTTTGCCTCAGTTAGTTTGCTGAAGTAAATCACAAGGTCTAAACTTTAAGCAGAATGAGGAAATCATCTGACTTGAGACTTAGATGTACCTGCTGCAACTGCATTTCAAGATACTTATAGGTTACTCCTTCCTAACTGTACTTTACAGCACAGATTTTTGGAAAAACACTGTTTTCTCCCTTCCAGATCACAGCACAATGTAAGTAAGGGAGGAAAGAGAAAATGCCTTTACCAGTCACATGAAACAGAGACCTTAGTGTTATGTCAGGATAGCATTTCCTCTGCTGAGTGGCAAGAGTCTGAGACCACACGCAAGATGTTCTCCTAAGGCTGATAGTTTCATTCATGCAGATTAGTTCTGGAACAAGTGCTATGAAGGAATGAATAAACCTTTGCTGAACTTCTGAGAACAGACTGTGATCTAGAGTTCAACATGCTGCTCTGGCAAAACCAGGCACTTGCCCTGTGGTTAGTGGTCCAAAGCTGAACTTCTTAATTTCTTTTTTAGTGAGGAATTTTGACATATGGCTCATGAGAAATATCTGAATGTTCAGCCATTGTTAATAAAGAGATTTCTTGAAAATCTTGTCTAAATAATGCAAATAGGCTATTTACAATGACTAGTGTCTTAAGTCCCTGGGAAGGGAATAGTACATTTAGTTTGTGTTTATTGTGCTAATGCTGTGTGTGAGCAGAGTGTTTGCAGAAGTTTGTACTGACAAATAGTGGAGTGATAAAACCATAAACCTCAGAAAAAAAAACCCAACTCCCAGATATCATTTAGCTTAAAATAATATTTGAGTGCAAAGTGAAAACTTGCATATAAGGTAATATTAGAGGCCTTCTTTTGGTAACTGGAGCAATGAAGTAGAAGAATCAGTTGATATCAAAGTGTAAGTGGAAGATTTAATAGAATCATAAACTGTTGGTTTAAAGACCACAGTAGGTCATCTGGTCCAGCCTCAGACTTGAAGCACAACTAGTGCAGTAATAGGTAGGTCAGCCATAGTTTAGTCTATACAAGTCCAGAACATCTGCAAGATCAAATATCTGTTCTCAACTTTGCCACTCAGTGACTGTCTGGAAATGCTTTCATATTTCCTATTTAGATTCCAAGGACAAATTGGCTAATGTCTTCTGAGATAATGCTGATGTAGGTACTATGTGATAATGGGGATGCAGAGATTTATTGTTGCTATTACATTACTAGAGTTTGTTTTGCTTTGGAACTGATCAGATGATATATCCATCATTCAGAGATGGGAAAAATCAAGTCAAAACTTCTTCAAGGATTATTTCCAAAAGCACCTGAATTTTAAAAATAGCTATTCCATAGTAATGCATAATAATAAGGTGAGACCTTTCCAGGTGATCAAAAGAACATTGTTTCCTGATTACTGTGAAGAGACCCACATAATGAGTTATCCAAGTCCTAGTCTGATAGCGTGCCTAAGAGGTTGTGAGCCTTGTCTTGTGCAAGTCGCATAATTGCTTTTGTTCATGTGCTTGTGATTTCATATCCCAGATTTAAAGGGTGCTATAACAGGTGCCCTGAGTTAGTGTCTGTTACTTGGCTTAAACTATTGAGCATTTCCCTGATGAGCCATAAAACTGAAACTCTTTCTCCATACTGTGTTTCATGTTTTCCTTGGACACGGTCCTCCATTGTCCAAAATACTCCCTTTGTTGCAAGAGCATTGAACGTCTCGCATAATAAACCCAGTAAAATGCAGCGTAAAAGTCTAAGTGCTCAGTTTTCTATTGCTATCATTTGAAGAGTTTCTCTGGCCACTTGCTGCATTTCAGGCTGAGACAGCTGCTGGTTTGGCCTTGTCACACCAAATGCCCAGCCCACAGATAGCAGCCCTGTATGATGTATGGGAGTTGTTCAAAGGCAAAGGATCAAAGTGTGGCAGCTGCACTGTGTTCTGAGAGGAGCAGATCTGATTGTCCCCATCTCTTGTGACGGGGCATCTCTAAGCAGTTCCTGAACAATAGCATGTATGTGCCTGTGCATGTGGCTTTAGTGGTGTAATGCATATGCTGTACTAGCTCGTGAGCTCTATTGAAATTCTCAGTTCCTTCCTTTGGGAGAGCAGATGAGTGCTTGGCACTTTCCAGGAATGTAATGGGCATTGTGGGAACAGTTGATAACCACGTGCCTGAAGCTGTTAACAAGCACAAGAAAATTTCATCTGGTAGAGAATGAAGTGAGAACAGTGTGAGTAAGATCTGGTATGTGAGCACTGCCTGCTGTGCCTGCCCAAGCAACATGAACCCAGCTTCCGCTTGTCTGGAATGCCCAATAAAATGGACTCTGTGGTCTAAATGTTTGTCATCTTAATCCTACTCACTGCATATGAGTAATGGTTGCTTTTACAGGATCACTACAACAGTTATGTTAAAATAAGTCAATGACCTTCTCTCTGTGTCTCAAGAGACACTAACGTTTTACCTAAGGAAAGGTGCTTTTTAAGAGAACCAAACACCACACCTCACTGTGATTGAGAAGACTGGAAAATTCCATAACGTACAGCAGACTCATCACAATACAAATCTGATTAGTTTGGCCAATAGTTAGACATTACTGTCAAGTGTTTAGAACAGCTTAAAGACAACAGCTTGGCAGCACCCTGTAAACACTGCACAAGAAATTCTAGACACCCTATAAAATATCTATACCTTTTATTTAATTTTGGCCTCTCATTTCCTCCTCGATGTTTGACATATAGGAAGAGGATAACTCTTTTTCTGAAAGCAGTTATATAGGATGACTTCTTCCTTTCTATTCACAACTCTAGTACACAAACACTGGTCCTAGAACGTCCCATGGAGTGTAATGGTTTCATTTGTTTGGGGTTTTTTCTCCTTTTCTAGTCTCTTACCATTTCACAGTAGCTCCTTCCTCAGACACTTCACATTCAAACTCCACCCTCTCTCCAACCATCACCATTTGGTCTTCTAGTGGGTGAGTGATCAGGATTGGAGGTTCTGAAAATGAAGATACTTTTATTAAAACAGTATTCTAAAAGACTGCAAACCAGAGGTAGATTTCAGCACTCTGCACTGTACAGGAAGGGCCCCATGGTGATGCTTTCTGTGCTGAAAATTCAAATTTACTGTGCCGGGTCACATTATCAATATTACCAAATGACCTTTCGGGTTTTGCTTCATGAGGCAAATACAAACACAGAATTTATCAAATTTCATATATAGTCTAAAATTCTAAAGCAGAGGCATTAGTTTCCTGTACTACTTCAGCTGCCTGTAGAGTTTATATTGAGTGTAATCAAATTTTAAAGTAACTTTCTAGCCCTATTGTTGGGGAGAAGTAAATCAGTTCCCAAATGAGAATTAATGGTAATCATCACTGTGCTGTTTTCCTGTGATTTCTTAGTTGCATCTATAGGAATAATTTTCCTTCATTCAACTGTAAGAAAAATATATACTTCAAGAGATGTCAGAATTTGCTCATGTGTGAGAATTTCCCTTCCTATGAGACTAACTAATCAGAGAGTAGAGAAGGTGACAGTAATTGAAAGTTCATTGCTCACCTTTTACAAACAATTCCGTGAAGCTCTTCTCATCCCCTACCACACATTCATATGCTGCATCATCAGCCAGAGAGCAATGGTTTATGGTCAGTATTCTCTTGTTCCCAACAGACTCAAAAATATATCTGAAAAGAGAATTTGAACATAATTATCAGAGTCTAACTCCTTTCAACCCAGACACTGTCTTCCCCTGCCTGGCAGATGAAGATTGCTTCTTTTTCTAGCATCTGTAGCAAGGTTTAAGACTCAAGCCCTATATCCCTGTCCTGGTGCACTGGACAGCAGTAGTGCTTGCAAAACTATAGCATAGGAAATTACGGAGAAATTTTCATAAAAGTGTGAGAAGTACAAACTCCTGTGAATGGTGTCACATGCTTTTCTAACATCTAGCAATACAACAAACCTGACTACCATTAAAAATGCTTTGTCATGGCTTCAGCACGAAATCACTGGAAACTGGGTTGACAAACAAGCTGCACTAAAGTATAACCCATATCATAAGAAAGTAATTTTGAACCTTGGATATCGACATGAAGATCAGAATATAATTTGAGCACTTACTTGCTATGTAGGTAGATGGAAGCATCCAGTTTCATGTGTAGATATACAGAGCAGAGGGGAAAAAAAAAGAAAAACCGATGAGATAAGCAAACAGTCCCTAAGACAAAGCTTTATGTAGATTCTTTCTCAGCTCCCATTTCTCTCCCTTACAATCCTTTCTTTCCAATAAAAGCTAGTTTTCCCACTTTGTCCAAGCTGTAGCTCCTCCTCCTGGTGATTTCCCATGTTTCTAGTTTACCTGCCGCTCACTTGGATCTCCTGTCCATTCTTCAGCCATTTCACATCAGCATCTGGATTGGCAACTTCGACCATTAATTTGATCTTTTGCCCTTTATCCACTTGATAAGCTGGATCCAGTTTCTTGAGGAATGCTATGACAAAGAATGATTAAAAAAAATAAATCTTACTCATTTTTGTACTTAAGATTTATTTTTGCATTCTCTATCAGGGAAGTAATTCTCTATTCCTTTTCCTATGGTTTAGCACCATCTTAAACCTTCCCTGCTTCCTGCATCCCTGTTTGCATTTTTACCATTCCTGTCTGTTGTTCATCTTGTTCTGTTTTCTGTTTTCCTTAATATAGGATGAAAAGCACGTGATAGAAACTAAAATACGCACAGTAGAATAGTCTATATCAGATGTGAATATGTACTTCAACACATCCTACACAGAATTACAGCTTTGTCTGTCCATGTAGAAAAATGATACTGATGTTCAGTTTGCCTTCTCTGTTTCAGACTTTTAAAACAAATAAGTTAAAATTAGGCAATTAATACTTCAGAAGTCTAGAAAAGGCTCATGAATTCCAAATATATCATCCCAATGGAAATTAAATTCTTTAAGTGAACCACTGATACCTGACATGTTGACCAGTTTTGGTTTTTTTTTGGGGGGGAGGTGTTGTTGCTTTCTGTTCAGGAAAAAGTAAGGGGTAGGGCAGAAGAAACTAGTTAAAATGAACAGGTTCAGGACATCCAGAGTTTCAGAGGAAGGTAGCTCAGAGCTTTGGACATCAATTTAATCTTTAGGAATCAGCATTTCATATGTAAAACTCCGTAACAATTGGAATAGGAAAATCCTATTCCTTATGTTTTTCTCCTAGCCGCTATTAGCTGATGTTAATACTCGAAGAAGGTTAGAACACATTTATTCAGAATAAATACAGCTTGCCAACCTGTACTTTTTTTCTCTTCCTTCTTTATGCGTTTGAGGCGTTTCAGCATCCCACGCAAATCTGTGATCCCATACTGAAAAGCAATTTTCTCATATTCAGAAGGAGGAGCTTTCCTCAGGATTTCCCAGACATCAACATCAGATTGGGATTCAGATTTTCCGTCACCTCTGCAGAAAGGGATTAGAGTATCTGAATGCCACTATTGAGAGGATTTAAAAACATCCATAGGCTTAGCGAGCTACGTATTGGCTTGATGAAGCCATTTCTCCATGAAAAATGTAGTAGTCTAACTTTTCCTATATTGTTACCTAAAATGATGAAATAAAACTAGTTTTACTGCTATTTATATATAGTGATTAAAATCTAATTACTGATCTGAACGGTTTACTTTCTATTAGCTAAGGCAAATAAATATTAACTTCCCTTTAATGACAGGTAATGGAAACACATGGAGATTTGTTCTCCTGGTGTGGTCATATACAAAACATGTGGCAAAGCAAGGAACTGAACTGACATCCTGAGAACGCCTTAGAAACAAGGCAGTTGGTTTATGTTAATAAGAGACAAATCCTTTTCTACTCAAGGAGTTCTTTCTCTTCACTAAAATGAATTGAAGGTTATTTTAACTAGAGTTGCTGTCTATAGGAAACTATAAAACATGAAGACACATAGATTGGTGAGTAATGGCTAACAAGACAATATTTACAATGGACTACTTATAGTTTAACCAAAGAACTTGCAATTATGGAAGAATTAACGTTTGGTTTAGCAAAACAAAGTGAAAATTTGGTTGCCTGGCTTTGGGAAAGGCATTTTTTTCTGTCATGGTATTTTTAATGTAAAAGGTCATAGAGAAAGAAGTTGCTGTAACCTTACCGATTCACTGTGCGCAAGAAGCTGCTGTACTCCAGAATGACACAGAGAATCATTTGGAAACACAAACAGCATCCCGATGGGCAAGAAAGAAGACATTATGTGTTAATACAAAAAAGCCATGAATGTCATGTTCATCTTTAGCAGAACATGCTTGTGCTTCAATAGCAGGGAGATGAAGGATCTCATGCAAAAGCTTTGAAATAGGCTTAAGAAACAGGCTGTCCCCTGTTGAAACCAGACTCACTCCCATACTTTTAGTTCCACTATGCAATTTATAAGTGTAAGCGCATCTGGTTATTCCAGATGTTATCCCAGAGTTATGGCTAATCACCTTACAGGGAACACATAGGTCATCATGGAGTTGTTGCCTGTCATAGTTTGCATTTTGGTAAACAGAGAAAGGATAAAAGATGTAGTTTAAAAATTTCTTTAGGAAAGAGAACTTCCTGTGGCTGTTGTTTCTGGTATCCCCAGAACCAAGCAGATTTCAGTGAAGCAGAACACATCCTTATAATGAAGTTCAGTTGTAAACCCAATAAGAAGACAAGTAGGTAACACAGAGAGAAATGGAGGATTATTGGGCATATTTCCATTTTGGTTTTCCCCCAAAATTTTCTAGAAAGATAACAGTCCCATCGGTCTGAAAAATCATGACTGTAGTCAGTCTAGATAGAAGAAATAACCAAACAGTGCTGGTGATCGTTTCATTGTCAAGCCAAAAAGGCTTGTTCATAGTGTGAGCACAATGTTTATTACAGTACTGCAGTCCAGACCTGGAATTTCCAGAGCATCTGTAGTCTTGAAGAGGAAAGGAAGCAAGAGACAAGGATTTCAACTTAGAGAGTTTGAGCTGAAATATGGCATGTGATATCTTATATCTTTGGAGGGGTTTATCACTCACTAAGCCTTCAGTAGCAGTCATTGGATTGATAGGTGTATCTGAGGTCTGGACTTCTTCTGATAAGTACAGCCTACTGGGTATTTGTTTTGTCACAACAGTGAGTCAACATCACTCACAAATTTAATCAGGGTTCCTCTTCTCTATATATCTATCATTTAGTCTGGGGCTGCTATAGATGATTTGTAGTTTTGCCTAGCATAAGGAAGGACAATTGAACTGATCTGTCAAATAGACCAAGACATGTTTTTAACATGAGCCATCTGGGGGCAAGTTCTCCTAATCATATCAATGAGCAACTTTTAAATATTTCTAAACACATGTAAATTGAAATAGATATCCAAGTACATAAATCTAGGAGTATATAATATTTCTAATGTGCTGAGTTCTTTGTACTAGTACAATTAATGTTCTGTGGCACAAACTATCTCAAAAGGAAACATAAATTCATAGGAAATAAGAAAAACTTAACAGGCAGTATATGAATTCTGGTGGTGTCTCTGTCTATTTGTCTGCTTCTATGCTTATCTCTATTCACCCCTTTACCTGAAAATTTGCAGGTAGGATTATTCATAGAGTTTCCAAAAATATTTTTTGAGGTTTTTTTAAATACATCATGAAAAAAATCTCCCAATTTGGATGCAATTCCACAGTCCAGTGTATCCCACTATTGAGAAGACTTTCGTAATATTAGCTTTAGCTTTTCCATTACTCACTGTCATCCCACCTTTATATCTGGCAATACTGTTTGGGTGTATGCAAGCTGAAATACAAGAAATTTGGTCCTAAGCATGAGTATAGTACCTTCCTTCGAAATACTAATATTTTTTAATTTTAGGGAAAGGCTTGTAAGCTGCACCTAAAGTTGTACTAAAAGTTAAAGGTTGTAATTTATATAGTGTTTGAGTTGTGAAAAACCAAGGAAAAAAGGTCTTTCTCTGCTTCTGAGCAAAGGTTTCTCCAACCCAATACTCCTTTTCACCATTTTCTATTTGTTCTAGCTTTCTCTTTGATCCCATAAAGACACAGAGTTTGCAGATTTAGGCTGTTCTCTTCCAACAGGAACTAAGCAGTGTATGAAAAGTCATAGACCTAGACTCCTGAAGTTTCTCCCACCCTTACGTTACTCTTCTTGATGTTGGGATCCTTATTCAGAGTGATCACCTCATAGGTTAACTATGCACTTGGGGGCATTAAGATGCAGCTCAGTGAACCTGCTGTAAATGGAATATGCAGCTGATATGTTTTAAACATATGTGGAGGGGTTAAAAATAGTTTTGTACATCCCAGAGATGGTTCCTTCCTATCCCATTACTGTCAACTGATTGGACCCTGTCAGCTGTCACCTCCTTCAAGGTCTCTGCTCCCTATCTCATTTAATAGTTCTGTGAGAGCTGTTCCCTTCCTCTTCCCAATGACCTCTCCTTGGCCCATGACGTCTGTATGTCAACACTAGTTAATTAAATTACAATGATAGGAGATACAATATTAAATGAAGCTCTTTTTATTCTAGTGGGAATGTTCATTACCTCTGGATTGAGCGGCACTTGTACATTAGGTGTGACAAAGCAGAAGTGCCAGAAGAATACTCTTCAATTCTATTTGAATCTGCATAGCTCTTGAGAGTTCCTCAGCATGAGGTTCCCTTTTCTATTCTATTTTCACAAACTATTCTATTTTTAGTTCCATTCCATTATGAGGTTTTTTTTGCCTATCAGTTCTCATTAACAAAGGAGTGGTCTTCAAGCTGCGGTGTGCAAAGCCTGAAGGATCCACGAGTTACTTCTAAAGTGGCTGTGAAAAACACTTAGTAGCAGTGAATCAGCATGCTTAAATTCAGTAAACGGAGATTCATAAGTCAAGAGAGTCAAAACCAGCGATAGAATGCAGTGACATTTATAAGCTTCTTCTCATGAATTGAATTTCTAGTCTAACAAATAATGAACAGTTCAATCCACAAACTGAACTTTTCTGGAAATGCTGGAAATTTTTACTCCTTTAAGAGTCCAACCACTGCTCAAAACTAATTATGAAAGCAGAAGGGAAAGGCACTAGGAAAAGGTCTCATAGGAGGTTTTCCATACTTCAGACTTACAACAAAATTCAATTGAAGGTTTTGTTTCAGACTTCTCTGGGGCTCATGGTGAAATGAGAAACTTGGATATCAGTGTCAGCTATAGAAAGTTTGATAAGTGGACTTTCTGTCTTGTCTGGTTTGAGAGTTCTGGTTGTAGTGTTACTGCAAAGCCAGAAATCCCTTTGTACATCTATGTCATGTTGTAGCCCCACTGAAATTTGTGTGAGTTAACTTGACTGAAACATCAGGCTATTGAGTTATTGCCTTCTGTAACCAAGCTACTCCAAATGTATATATGATCCTATACTCTCTGTGGAGATATACTCCTTTTTATAAACAGTAATACTGATAGCTGAGCAAAGACTGGACACAGATACCCAACAACATTCACTCAAGCAGTTGATTGTGAAAACTTTAATGGTGTAAGTTACACTTGCAAAACAGGACTCTAGTAACAAGTGTTTATAGAAACTTCAGGAGCTAGAAAGACTCAGTGAGTGGCCACGGGCAGTGAGGAGAGCCATGTTTGGAGTAGTAGGATGATAATGAGCAATGGAAACTTCACTTGGAACAGAATGAAATGGTTTGTATTGGAGACATCTGTACCTTTATGAAGTAAGTGACTTTGGTAATACCTTCATTAACATGTTTAAGGAGGGATGGAACAAAACTTCAGTACATGTTTGATAGGCACCAGCAGGTATATTATGCAAATTATTTTTCTGATTCTAATTTCTATGACTATAGGAATTTAAAGCAGCTGGCTGTTGAGAAAATCTGGGGATTCAAGGGCAATTTAAAACTGCTTATAGAAGAAAGTGATGGTGAATATGAAAGGACATTCGGAGAAGCACATTGATTTGTATTCACTAGTCTGCCCTTAACTTCTACTAACTGTTTAAAAGCATTTCTGTCTCAGAGATTGCTGATCATTTTCTTACATGCTACCTAAATTTTGTCATGCTCTACACCTAAGAAAGATAAAGATGCATGCATTATTTCAAACAAATGGTTCTGACATTCAGCCTGACACATGCGTTTGTAATAAAATAAAATAGAAATCTTACTCTCTGTTTGCAACAGCAGAATCCAAAACATCCCAATTGAGATGGTGGGAAAAAGGGAAAAACAGAAGTAGGCAGGTTATGAAAACAGATATTGCAATGAAGGATGAGAATGGGAGAGGAAATTCCACCAAAAAATGTCAGTAAAAGCAAGAAATAAAAAATAGAATTGGAAGAATATTTATATAAAAATATTTATATAATATTTATGCAACATAGAATATATTTACATATATGTAATAAAAAGCTATAGAAAATATAGTTGTATAGTGTAATAATAACAGATATCTAATAAAATGGCTTGTTTTCCCAGCTCTCTGATGAAAAGTATTGTGGAAACTTAGAACAGAAAATTCTTATTATAATAAATATTCCTATTATAATGTATATAGCTGCCTATATATAATAAATACCTGTCTATAATAAACACTTATACGAAGGTACTGTAAATTGCTGTTGCTTTTTAAGGCTCTTTGTAATGAAAAGAGCTGGTGGAAGTGTGTAATTGCCTTAGTCCCAGCTTTTTCTATCTTGGGAAAGATCAGTCTTATAAATCAAGCAGAAATGCATCAAATGCTGAGTATTCGGGGAATTATAGAATCATAGAATCGTTAGGGTTGGAAAGGACCTTAAGATCATCCAGTTCCAACCCCCCTGCCATAAGCAGGGACACCCCACACTCAACCATGCCTCCCAAGGCTTCGTACAACCTGGCCTTGGACACAGCCAGGGATGGAGCACTCACAAGTTGCTATAATTTTCTGTCATTCTTTTTCCAGTTAGAGCTGCTTTAGGAAAACTACAGGGATTCTGAATTTATGAAACTTTCACTTAATCTAGATTTGTGTTTTCAGAGTTGTTCAACAGAAGCTGGTTGTTTTAATTCTTTAAGTTCATGGATTTTTACTCACCTCTTTTTCAGTAGGGCACTAAAATTAAACTCTCCATCTTCATGACCCTCGGTGCTGTATAGTAACAGAAAGCCACAGTTAGTTTCAAAAGGAGATAGGAATACCTTGTGATACTGTAGCATTATGTAGGTGATATATTTTTGTAGGGTACTGGTAGATGGATTTAGAATGACTCAGAACATGAACTGACATGGGAGGTGACAATTAGGCTCTTTGTCCATATTGGTCTTCATATAGGTTTAAGAAATATATTTCATTAAATTTGTATATTTTTTTAAAATTTGTATTTTTTCTGTCCTGATTAAGGATAAAGTTGTACATAGTATTAGCTTGGTGGTCATATTGATCTGGAACGTATTTACCATAAAGATGTTTCAGAAGCTTTTCTTTAGAATCATTAGTGCTCTTGGAAAGGTGTCGTATCAGAAATGTGGATATTATTTACAGTGTGGGCAGTATTTAACCAGCCGTTCTCTGGGGCTTCTTCCAATCTCAAATAATGTGGGGATTTTTCTAGTATTATCCCAGCTGTAATTGTTTCCTAAGGATCTTTGTGATTCCAGAATTTATTATACAAAAAAGTGTCACATCACTGGTGCTTGGAAGAGCTAAAGGACGAATTCTGTGGTCTGACTTTGATTCTGAGGTGAGGTTCAGTATGCAATTACCCAACAAGGATCATGAAAAGCAATGGTGTGATGAGTTGGTTTGTGGGAACAAGAAGTAACAAGCAGGAGTTTTTTGATGTATAATTTTGTCTGTTACATATTGTGAACTCAGATGGAATGCACGATGTTATTTTGGTGTTCCAAATCAAATGCCTTTTAGCAATGCTTCTGATCATTTGAAGTATAAAACTACTCTGAAAACTTAGAGTAAGGTCACTAAAATCACTTTTTTGGGTTTAATTGCTAAAAAATCACTTCAGGAATGTGCTATAAAAGTGCTGGGAGTTACACTGAATTTCATGACTGTTGATTATTCAGTTTAGGGGAAAAAACGGTCTTTTCTGCATTCAGACAGGGTTCAGAAAGTCAAAATGAATTTTCTGTCTCACATGATCAGTATTCAGCTGCTCCTTGACATGTCTATTGAGTATGAGAATCTGGTGATGCTGTCTTACAGCACTCATACTTGTCCAGCAGCAACAACTTACATTTAATTATTGTTTTATACACAGAAATTATTCTTTTTAGTTGTGCTGGTGGTGGTGGTAGCCCATGCTGCTGTCTATACCAACATGTAATGCCAGTTGCTTCAGAGAAAATCTGTCTGTAGAAGTGTAAACCAGAATGTCAGGAAAATTCGATATTGGAGGAACAAATACTTCAAAATGTAACAGCCTCAGCAGATAAATTATGGGTTTTTTAGCAGTATTGTTATTAAATGGAAGAGAAACAAATGCCAAACTTCTTGTGCTGCTTGAAAATGCAATGTTAGTGAGAAAAGAATCAATCTTGAATGAGCATAATTTTGAATATGTTGTGAGAAGAGATCTTTTTATTAAGACAATACCATTTTTACTTCCGTTACTACTCTCAATGCAGTACAGTGCTGCAAAGGATCATTTTCTGGGTATGATGCTCAAATGGAGAAGTGTATTTTGGCCACTTTTTTCCCCTGCTTTTAGAAGATTTTCAGTGTTTGCAGGCATAAAACATACATGAGAATCATTAGTATAAAAACAGTTTTTGAAGGGGATTCTTCTGATCAAGTACTCAGGAAATCATAATCTACAACTGGGATAATAACCTATTGCTTTCTGGGTGGCAGCTATATTAGATTTTCAGGAAAGCCTAGCTATCAATATTTAGGTTTTCTGAAGAATAAGGACCTAATAATTCCTTTAACATGCATAGAGTTAAGTCTGATCTCAGAGCTCCTATTTTTGTTATGGTAGAAGACACTGGGATCAAAAAGGATAGGCAGGAAAATTTAATGATACTTGGGTAAAAACTGTGCCAGGAAACAACAGATTTTCATCTACATGTGTGTTGGTACATTTCTGTGAGCAGTGGCAGTCTCCGTCAGAATGTGGTCAGTAGAGAGGAAAACACATAAAACATGGGGGCAGACATGCATGTAATTTGAAGTTACTTTTTCTTGTAACAGTGGTGAGAAGATGCCACTTTTCAAACACATGCATTTTCTGTAGATGAATCTGCCTCTCTTGAGATTATCAAACTACTCCTTTCATTATTTATACTCATGTTACTACTTATATGTATGGATTTGATTTAGAAATACTACACACCATAAACAATTATTTATTTGGAATTTAAGCTTCTGTTTGTTTTCTTTTTTTCCCTTATTTTATTTCTTTTCCTAAGCAGAGAGAGACAGTTCATTGTTAGACTAGAATTTGTCTGCTGACACAGACAGTGGCTACCTGAGGAAGGCTGAAGTCATCCGTCTCCCCCCTCCTGCTAGGCTCCTGAGTGAGGGTATCAAAGAGAAAGCTTCAGATTTAAACAGATCACTTCAAAATTTGGCTCCATTCTTACAGCAGAAACTGAAAATCTGAACAGCCTGAAGCTGCTCACACTGCACTCCCTCTGAACTGACTAAATGCTGTGCTACCAAGAAGAGGAACTCTCAAAGCCTGATTTCACTGCAGTGAAATAACACAATGCAGCTATGCACCAAGTGTCCTCTATTTAATAGGCATCACAGTAAGGCTGGTCAGCCTGCTATAGATGGATTTGACTATAGATAAATTCTGTGAATCTTTTTTAGTTCTTTGTGATATGATGTTAAAAATCAAAACAAAACGAAACTAAAAATTCATTAAAAAATAGAACTTCTAGGGGAAAACTTAAGCAGTTGCCACAAATGACTTGTGTCCTATGTTAGAGAAATAGTTATCTGTTGGAATATTCTTGGTCTAGTAATTTTGCAAAAATACATAAAAACAAAATGAGAAACTGAATCACACAAAAGGAAAAGAAATACTCAACAGTGAAAAAACAACATGGTTACTGTCTGAAAAAGAACCCAACCAGTTGTGCCTTTTTTTTTTAACTAATAGAAGGGAACATTATTCCAGTAAGTCATATATCAATCCAGACAGTATGATAGATGTGGGAGAATAGCCTTTTCAGCACCAGTGCAATACCTTGAAGTCTTTAATATCTAAGACCTGCATATATCTGATTTTTTACAAAGATATAGTATTGTTGACTTCCTTAAATATAATTATAGAACATGAAAACAAACACAATCAAAAGGCTTATATTAATATTATCGGTGATATGCTGCTCAGAGACCTCCCATCAAACCTCACTTCTGTTTAGCAAATGTTTGTATTAAGGTGTATGTAGTTCCTCAAGCCGGACCACATCAAGACTACGCACCACACAGAATCTTTTCTTCTCTATTGGTCTACATCTGAAGTGCTCTTTACAGGTCTGAAAAATAAAGTGCTAAAGTTCTTGGTAGGATTCTACACACTATCAACTGAATGATTGAAGACAAGCATGATTGTCATCCTAATACAAAGTCCAAACTCTATTAGATGCTTTCTAGGAGTTCTGTAATATTTTAATAGTAGAAATATCTTCTTAGTAGACATCCCTATCTTTGTGCTTTTAATTAGGTTTGCCTAGGAAAGTAATGAATGCTACATAGAAGTATAATCTGATCTACATGAGTTTCCCCTGTACATACGTGCGTCGGAAGGCAGTGCGAATATCCAAGTCTCCAGGTATCGGTGCTTCTGATGTGACAAAAAGTGATGAATAAGAATGGGAAAGTCAAAGTAATGCAGAAATACAGTGCTATTTCTAAAGCTGCTCGTTTGCAGATCTGTTTTTGGTTTTTTTTTCCTAAAGGTCTTATGTTGTAAACTGTGATCAACTACATATTGAAAAATTGAAGCATCATCTTCAAACAGTAATTAGCTTTCAGCATCCAGTGTTCTGTTGAATGCTTTGTAATAACCTGCAACATGATTAACTGTCTCATCTCTTCTTTGTCAGTTCTCCTGCTGGTAAATATTAGTTTCAATACTGGCTTCACAGGGTATTAAAACACTAATGAGAAAACCACTGCATATCAACTGAATGTTATTGCTAATAATAAATTATAATCCATACTCTGAAAGCAAAAATAGATCACTGGAAATATTTAGAGATGTACAGAAACTCCAGCAAGGATGTTGCACAGGGAGAACTTTAGTACCCTGTTCTAAGCTTCTCTTGGTATGAATAGGTGTCCTGCAACTACTGGGAGAAAAACTGTTCTTACTCACAGCTCCTAACTCATGATTGAGTAACTTCAGTACACTTTTGTCTTTGCATATTAGGCTCACTTGTTACTGGGTGTTGCAATCCCTGCAACAGAACCCCTGAAACAGAGCATGATCCAAACATTCAGCTCTTTCAGATGGTCCATGTTTATACTGTTTTATGTAAACTCTTCCACACTAGGGGGAAATCATTGTTAAAATGTCCTTCCTTTTCAATTGCTGATAAGCTTTTCAGTTGAGCAGTTGTGAAGGTGGCAGCATGTATTATGTAAAATAAGTCATCTAACCTTAAAACAATTTTACATCTCAGGGTGCTTCTGCAGGACTTGAATTTATTGGGAAGAAAGGAATTAGTAATAGTGTCACATGTTTAAATCTTTCGTTTTCCTTTTTTTTTTTTTCAAGTATCCATTTTTATTACTGAACTTCTGCCAAAGTAGAATGGTGCTCTCTATTATTCTAATGGAATTAAATATCCTGAGAGAATGGATCTGAGACTGGAATAAAGCCAGAGAAAAGTTGGGATGATTTGCATCTTTCTGTTTGCTTTCTTTAAAAGCATCATGGTTCTGGCTTGAGTGACATCAGTGTTACTGCTAATGCTCTATATCGCTGCCAACCCATCCCAGTCCTCATCTGTGGGCTTCTGTAAGTGTACGTGTAGCTTTTCAGGTCTATGTTGTCTAGTAGCTATGATGTACCAGAAAGAATTGTTGGTGGGCATGCAAGAAGGAAAAAAAATGAAAGGAAGGAACAAGGTGGCAGAAATTCATCTTACCATTGACTGTTAGGTTGAAATTAGAACTATCAAACTTGTCCTTGGTAGACACCTCACATCTGTACCCTCCTGCAAAAGTCATATTTGCTTCTATGATTTCCAATTCAAAGGTGTACACCTGGAACAGGCACCAATGATAGAATTCATGAGCTCACAAATGAAATGGTGAAATAGAGAATACAGCATATTAAGTCAGGGAGAGAAACAGATAACAGATGAAATATGCCTCTGTGTCCTTTTAGAATTAAGAACTTCTTGAGTGTGTAACTCATTACTATCATATAAATTACAAATACCCCCTCAGTTTAGTAGGGACTGTTAAAGAGTATTATCAGTACAGGTCTTTCAGAGGATATAATGCAGTATTTGCAAACTATGCCTGTGTACTCGTGTGTGCAGTCATATTGTAAACAAATACAGCCTCCACCGTGTATACCATACGCTTGCACACTCAGCAAAAGGAGTGGCTAATGTAAGCAAGTCTGTTCCATTCCATCCAGGAGAGGGTAGTAGTGTTTCATATACCGAACAGGATGAGAAGTCATGGTACACACTCTCTCATATTCCTGTTTGTATATCTTTGAACACATTTGTGGCAAAAATGGATCTTACTCAGCTATTTAAAGTAGTCTAGACAATGCAGGAAAACAATAAATTCCAACATCAATAGCTAAGTGCTTGATCTATTAAAATCAAGATAGACCATATTTAAATATCTGTCCGATTTATTGTTTTCTCTTAAATATAACAAGTATCTACTACTTGAGAGGAAGATGGAATCCTGCAGTAGGTAGTGCAAAACTTGCTCCCTTTGTCCTCCGGCCATTTTCTCATTTCACCATAGATAAGGTATGCAAAAGTCTGTATGTAGTGCTTGTCTCTTGTCTGCATAGTCAAAATATAGACTTCTGTGCATAACTATAGCATTGTGTACTGCTTTGGGTACCTTAATATCAAACCATTCCTGCATTTGCTTGTATTTTCCCCAGATTAGGATCTAGAAGACTGAGAACCTTACTCTGCCAGTTGTACCTTGTTATTTCGATCGTAGCTGTCATGTAGCTGGAGATGTTTCCCCACTTTGCTTCCCAGGTCCACCCACTTTCCTTTGAACCATTTCACTGATGGTTTCTTCAGCAGACTCTCACCTGCCACTTTGGCAGTGAATGTGATGTTTCCACCTTGTAAGGGAAGTGGGTTAAAATAAGATTATGAATAGTGTTTAATTTATCTGTTATATCACTGCTGCCATCCTGTACATGGAAAGCTAAATAGTCAAGCAACAGGTACAATTTACACACATCACTTGACTCACATTTTTTACTCACCAACAGTAACTTCTCCATCCTGGGGTCGTGTCACAAAGAGCCCAATAGGGTCCAGAGGCTCTTCTGGTTGGGTCCCAATAGGTGCAACTGAAATAAGAATCAGAATTACTAGTTGGACCTTTCTGCATCAGCTTCTGTTTCAGCCTATGTAGTGAATTTCCTAACTTCAAAATATCTCAATATGTTTCCTCTGTCCCTGAGATCCCTTAGTCTTTATTGTCTGTCATTTATCACTAGTGGTCTGCTTTCAGCTACTCTCCCTTCCCCACTGACCTTAAGGATTCCCCGTTTCTGCTCTTCCCTTCTGTTAACGAACCAGACTTGATAGCAGTGTTAATTCTCTATTACCTTCTGTGTTCTGCCTGCTTTCTACTGGTGGTGCAGGTGGCTCTGAGGCAGCTGGGGCTGGAGCAGCTTCAGCAGGAGTGACCGTCTCACTCTTCTCTGGAAATTAATGTAAGCCAAGATTAAAAAAAATTGTGATTCTGCTTCCTTTCTGAACAAATCTTGCACAAAAGCAGCTTTAAATGTGTGTTAGGAAATGCAAAGAAATTAGCTGTGGCTTTCTAGAAGTGATAGGATGTGCAGGAAGCAGAAGAGGCTTACTGAAGTTGGATGAGAGTCTTCCTTTTGCTGAGCTTGGAAAGAACTGATACCTGGATTTTTACATTCTATGGTCTTGATGCATAAAAATTCTGCTGATCAGTAACACTATTATTTGATGCTAACTTCAGTGGTCTAAACAGAAGAAGTAACGTAACATGATGGAATTATTGTTTTTGTAAACAATTTGCTTCTTCATGAGATTTTGTTTAACTGCTGTTGGAATGTAATGTTCCAGATGCTACTGCTGTGCACAGCATGGGGAAAAGCTCCAGACATTCCTAGTAATGCATATGGAGAAAGTACTTTATAAATGCATCTATCATTTCCTCCTCTGGCTCATGGAAGCTTCTGGCCTCTCAATTAAATCATGATCTCCCAGACAAATTCAGGCAAATGCATTTGGCACAATGGAGAAGATAGAAATGTATGAAAAGGGAGTAGGAGTGAGCAACTGGGGCAGATGGAGGGAGGTAGAATTTTTTGAAACAGATCAATTGCAGCAAGATTATTTTTTTTCCATAGGTAGTGGAGCCACTTCCAGAGGGCCTCACCTACCTCTCAAGTCCCACATGCACTTTCCCAGCTATTTGCAATGGGTTTTTCACCAGGGATTTCAGGCCCTGTTGTGCCATGTGATGACTGATTTTAGTGGCTCCTCTGTCACAAAGGGAGGTGGCTGTGTCTGGACGGGTTAGGCAGCAATTTCCATTTTTCCAGTTATTATTGTTTGCGAAAATAATAATGGGAGATCCAGTTACTCTTTAACAATATAATCTTAGTAAGGTCTGAAAAACAAGACAGTATCTGTGAACACACGAACATGAGTCAACCACGCTCTCAGGAAATGTGTGCCTTTCATCTAAACCGTATTTGTGTCTTGAAAGAAAGGAATGTGATTTTAAATTGGTATTATTTCAACACTTAAGTATCAAATTGTCCCACTTTTATTGTTAGAAGGTATCCCATTGGATCTTGGGCAAATAAACTTCAATTGATTTTTTCTGAAGAGAACTAAACATTATTTTAACAAATGTAATGTATATACTCCCATAGCTGGGATGTGTAGCTGTTTAGAAAAGGCTTATTTTGAGGTATCAACATATAGTGTATATAGGAAACTTATCTCTCCTTTGGTATATTATATCTCCATCATGCATGTGTGCTTGTCAGAGGTGTATTGTTTATAGGTGAGGATTACACTTCCAAATTCAGTAATTCTGTTATTTGTAGGCTGTTTGCCATTAGCAGGATCTACCTGGAACTTACCTGCAGGGCAACGAGGAACATATAACTGGTATAATATGTACCCATTTGCTTGTAGGATGAGACAGTCAGTAAGATGATACTTTTATAAGTTCTGACAGCTGTTACATTATCCTAATCCATATTGGGATTTAACCTGTTATGCAGTGTCTTTCTGTCTTATCTCATCTTTTATCTTTGTCTTGTCTCCTGTTAAATATTCACCAATATCTTTTCAGTAAGGCTTGTCACCAGAATAAGAATGGAAACTTACAATACCAGAAGTGGTAAATGGGGACCACTTTGGAGGGGCAAAGAAGGGATAAATTAATTAAAAAAAAAAAAAGGAAATGAGAGGCCTAAGGTGTAGGCATCTTAGTTTAGGGCAGGTTAGGTTAGAGTAGCTTTGCTTTAGTTTTCAGTGGTTAAATTGAAAAGCTTGACAGAATTCTAGGCGTACATTGAGATTTCCTCTGTGATCTCCACTGTGTGGACTTTGTATCTGGAAATGAGTGGTTTAGCCACAGGAAATGTATTCCTCAGCTTAATGTTAATGAGTAGCATCAAATAATTGGGTGAAACATATGTATTGCTGGTAGAGAAAACTGACAGTGTTAGGATGGGCTAATTCGAATAGGCCTCATTCATAAAGGTTGCATGTGAAACTGAAAATACTGATGAAATTAGAATTGTTCTGGAAATACCATACCTGGTTCCTTGACCTTGAGTTCAAATTTAACCTTGGAACTTCCAGCTATTACAGCATATGTCACATCATCTTCTTTTCCTACATTATTGATCGTCAGTGAATGCTTGTTTCCATCTGCTTTAATGACATATTTCTCGCTTTCAGTAATTTCTGTGCCAGCTCGCTGCCACTTCACCTTGACGGCAGTTTTTTCTGTCTCTGCTTCAAACACAGCTGTGCTTCCGGCTGTCACCTCTGTTGTCTTCGGCTTCTTGGTAAATGCAGACACTAAAAAAAGAGAGAAGGCTCACAGAAGTCTGGTTTGCAGTTGTGACCTATCTGGTGTAGTCAGCTGCTGTGGCTGCAACAGCTGTCTCCTTGCTCTCCCATCTGCCCATGTAAGATATATATTACAACACTTTCTACAGAGAAGTTGTGAATTGTCTTTGAGTTTATCAGGTTCTGTATCCGAGATGTCACATCTTCACCATATTGTCATGAAAGAAAATGGAGTGGATGGCAAACTTACCTCCCTGTCCATCTTCTTAATTCTTTCCTCCTAAAATTAACTCTGATTTTTCATGAATGAATGTTTTGATCTACAACAACATGGCATGTTGTGTATTCTTGCATATCAGACTGTCTACAATAATTTCCCATGCAGTTTTATTTAGAAATATTAATTCGGTTCTAACAGTTGCTTAATACAGTTGTTAAACAGGACCAGGATCTGTTCCTCCAACGATATTGCAGTTTGTGCAGTAACGTGTGACCTAATATAGCACAATGAATCAATGGTTCATCTTTAATCCTTCTGCTTTGGCTGCTCAATATTTTAGTGCACATTCCTATGATGGCCTTTGTAAGTTTGTATCAGCTAAATAATATGAACTGTGGTTTGCATTCAAATGTTTAATTCAGCATTAGAAACTACTTGCCTACACAGAACTCTATAACAACTAGTTTTCTAATTACTTACAAGGTCAATCAAAGTATTTTCTCTATGTGTCAAGAAGCACTTATAGGCTTATAATGAGAATGAATGAAATTATTAATATGTAAGGTGAGCAAGCATATACCACATGATGGTTTAGGTCATATGTAATCAAAGTAGCTCAACAGATAGGACTTTGGAAAGCAAGCAATATATTGTGATGTTGTCCATGAATAGCCTAATCTTTCTCAACATTAGATTTCAATACGGTAACTAATTTTATTAATTTCTTTATTGTGATTTGTTTATTTAGATTTCTTCAACTTTAATCAAGTTTTTCATTTTATGCTCATGTTCTGGTCTTTCATATCTGTTCTCTTTTCACTAATTGCTATAAACAATGTTCATGTATAAAAATACCAGCAATTAACATTCTGATTCATACACTGGATGTTTTTTGTGCACCATTTTGTCATCTTTTTATTGGTTCATGCCTCTGTAACCAGGCTTTTCTAAACTATTAGTTATTCCATCAGATTTAATTATCCCTGTTACCTCTGCGGCAAATTATCTATGGTTCTCCTACTTGGGCAGCAACAATAATTCTTCCAAACAACACAACAATGTTTATAATTAGCTTTAAACTTTTGGTTCTGCTTTATAAAAATAAAAAGAATATGGCATGAAAATATCTTAAAGGAATAGTTTATATTCAAGTTCAAGAAGGTGCTTTAGTTAGTATAAATATTATATTCCTAATAATACCATCTGATCATTTCACAAATTCTCTATTACTGTAGCACGTCTTCAGACTGCATAAATTAATTGACCTCAGTGGATTTGCATTTTCATTGTAGATGCAATATACAAAATGTAAATGCATTTTGCAAATACACATTTGCAGTATATACTATACTGCTCCCTACGACAGTGTAACGCTCCAGTGCCTGTTACAAGTTGCACATCATTTGATACAGTATTGCACCTCAGTAAATAACCTAGCAGGGTATACTTTGATGCAGTGTATTGTGTATAACTGCAGAAGAGTTATTGCAGATATCAGGTTTGATTTACGCAATTCAAAAGGTGGCCAGGATACTGCACAGTGGGGAGCCAGGTCTGTTCTGGAACCCACTCTTGAAATACCTACTGCCTGGCTCCTTTCCCTATGACGCTAGAGATAAAGCAAAAAAGAAGCATGCTTTTTGTCTCCAAGTGCTATCATCATTGCTCTTCCATTTTAGCACAAAAGAATCTATAAATATATTAATTACTTAACAGCAATGTGGCCTGTAAAGGTTCCAGACTGCAAATGGCAGGGTTTCAAGACATGCGTACTTGGAAGTAACTCTCTCTGCTGCACACACTGCAAAGTTTCTTACATTTACTTTTGATGACTTAACAGAAACAGATTGTTGGCCAGAACTACATGCACAGTGAGAAATCACCACCACATACTATGTCTGACTTAGGGGAAATCTAAATACATATGTAGAAGTTACAAGTAGGTCTCCTTGTCTTTTTTAATTTTCCTCTCTCCCTTTCCTGCCAAAAGACTAATTTCAGTTCCAACTCAAAATTATTTTGAATATTTCTACTAATGTGTAAAATAGGAAAGCCCGAAGACCCTCCCCCCATGGGAACAAAGGTCTGCTAGAACAGTTCTTAAGGACCCACATTTGCACAGGGAAAAGACACTCTCAGAGTCATTTTCCTGCACTCGAGATTCAGAGTCAGTGAGTGACAGTATCGCAAGCAGTGTGTGTCTGAATCCATCTGTATTCCCTTTCATCTTTCACTCTCTGTATTTGTAAAGTAGCAATGTACAGCTGGAGGTTTTACAAGAAATTTCATTGCTGCAGAAGAGAGTTTGCTGAACAAGCATGTGAAGAGAATGCCATCAATCTTCCTTTTGCAGGGAAAAATGAGCTGCTTAATAGAAGAAAGAATGAGACATCAGGTGTTCCCACTCTCCTTCATTGTGGCTGCTACTTTAAGTAACACATAAAT
>JBCJKH010031839.1:9065-34523 GCA_039877255.1 Loriculus beryllinus
CATCTGTCCAGCATTAGATTTCTCCCCTAGCTCCTATGCCACGTAGCAGATGCTAACCTGAGAGACACTTCAAACTTTCCAGACCATGCTCCCAGTATTTGGATGAATTTTGGAGTGCTTTGCTCTAACTAACTGACGAATGGTACCAAGCACATTACTCAAGGCTACCAATCAGCTATCTAGCAATTAAGAAATGCCTGTTTCATTTCTCCAGTAGAAGGCACCATAAGGAGCAACAGCATAAGAAACTAAATGGAGTATAAATTTGAATACTTTATATGCATAGATCCTTACAAAAATTACCAATGCTTCCTGGCATACACAGAAGTTCACTCTGAAGAACCTTTATTATTAAGGACATAATTATCAAAATTGAAGGCTGGGAAAAGACCATAGAACCACAGTTGAAGCTAGTGTAAATTGAAAAAGAATAATTTGCAGATAACCTGTTAATGAACCATTTTTTAAATTATAAATGAATCCATGAATATGAAGCATATTTAATTTATTTACCTGTTTTTCTCCATGACTGCTGTGTTTTTCAACTGATGTAAAATTAA
This sequence comes from Loriculus beryllinus, assembly GCA_039877255.1. Taxonomy (NCBI): domain Eukaryota; kingdom Metazoa; phylum Chordata; class Aves; order Psittaciformes; family Psittacidae; genus Loriculus; species Loriculus beryllinus. The sequence goes on from JBCJKH010031839.1 coordinate 9,626, forward strand.
AAATTCTGTTTGAAAACTTTACTTAAAATACACTTGCTTAGACTGATGTACTGATTTATTCAGGACTACTTATTATGCATCCAACTAGTGAAACGTTTTGAAAAGCAAAAAGGAAGCCAAAAGTCTTTTCCCATATGCTAAAAACACAACCTTAAGATACTTCCCACTTCATTTGACACTATTGCCATTTTCCCATACTGCATAGTACCATATAATATTACATGCTTGATTGGTTAGACAGTCCTTGAAAACAAGATTTTTTAAGCTCAAAAGTATAAGCATTAAATCCAGCTAAAAATGAGCAAGCTAGTATCATCTTCAAAAGGGAGATGATAGAAGAGACTTGCTGCACATATTACCTATGCTTTACCGCATCTTTTCAATAGTGCAGCACTTAGAGCCAAAGTGAAATTGCATCTGTGTAAGCCAAGACTTCATTTGTTCAGCATGAACTATACGTCTTCTGAGCAGAGATCTCTACATCATGTTAAATCTATAGACTATGTAACTATATATGATAAAACTATATATTAGATATAAATGTAATATTTGCAAAATGTTTTACACTGACTTCAATGCTTGTGCTGTGTTATAGGACTTCAGTGTAAATGAGAATTTCTATTTTCGGAGTCCATATTTCAATCATGTTGTCAGTGGGTTAGGAAGAATTTACAGCTGTGCATCAAATATCTAAATGATATCCAAATAAACTTCTAGCGTATATTATAACTGAAACAAAAACAGCATACTGTTGCTTTGAAAATCTCTGTTGTTGCATTTAATCTATCTGGGAGACTGAATCAACTCTAAATCCTAGTGCTATATGAGAAAATAAATGAAGTTAAAACTTTCTACAGACTGAAGTGTTTTTCTGCAATACATTTATAAAATGCTAAGGTTTTTAGCTATTTAGGAAGAACAAGAGGTTGTAGGAATTTGCAGTATTTTTATGTATTATTTATTTGAAATAGAAGATCTTACGAATTTATATGCTGTTTTCACAGCCGGAGTGGCTTTGGTCATTGCTGTGTTGATCAGCGCACCGCCTTTCTGAAAGACACAAAAGATGTACTTCAGTGACATTTTAGACAATAACCTTAAGACAACAGCAGGGAAAAATAAACAATGTACTTTAAAGAAATAACCATCTTCTTTTAAAATCAGTAAGAATAACCACAGCTGTGTTTGCTCCCCAACCTGCTGTCTCCAGCTACACAAGGGTTACAGTACATCATTATCATAGCTGACACATTTATCAATGCATTCTAACAGAATGATGTATTTTCATTCTTCATTCATTCTAACTATTTCAAAATCAATCCAGAAGTTATGGCTATATTTCATGCTTTCCTACCATATTTATTATGCAGCTTAAAAATATTTTGACCTGACAGAAAGAACTCTCTCATTTAATCACACAAGAATTCTCTTAATCTATAATAATATATTTTAGTAATCCTGCAGAATAACAAGGTTATACCAAGGGTCTTCTGCTAGCCAAACTGCACAAATCCATTTCAACAAAACTGCTATTTACTAGAAGTGATAAACTTTGCATCAAATTCCGCTGTCACACCTAATTCACAGTTACAGAATGCAACATGATACAGAAAGCAGTGTTCCCTGACTATACAGACTGAAAAATCTTGTGGGTTTGGGCATTTTTTTTGTGCATGGGGCTGCTTGCTTCTTACAAAAAAAAAACCCCAAACTTTCAAAAAAAAAAAAAGAAAAAAAGAAATATTGCAGAAATCATAGCATGGTATTTATTATCGAATGCATTTATATTGCCTTGCAAATAAACAAACTTTTACAATTACATATATCTATGTGAAAGTACAAAGATTGCGAGAAAAGGATAGCCAGTATAATTACTTAACCAAGCTTATACCTTCACTGTGTGCATCCACTGCTGATAAGATCTTGAATTTCCTGAAATAGAAATGTAAAATGTAACACAATTAAAGGTACATTCAAAACTTTAAATGTCTCAAGCCTCCTCACAATCTGCATAAAAAATTCCCTTAGAGCATTATTCATTAATTTCATTCTTTCCAGATAGACAAGGAATGTAAAGATGTGTACAACCAGAAAAATCCCTAAGTATTTCTTATTTCATGCTTTCAGTTTCTTTTCACCAAACAGAGTTTTTAATTCCAGTTGAAGTAGAAAGATAAATTAAAACTACAGTAATTATAACATTCTGCTAAAAAGTCTAAAAAGAGAAACATGTCTCCAATGAAAGAACAAGATATAATGAACTGAATTCAAGCATAATGATCCCACTGAGCAAACTTTCAAGTACAAATATTACATGGACTGCAGATGGTACCATCCCAAGGAAAAAGGAGAGAAAAGTCTAAGGATTGTGGCACAACCATATACTCCTGTGCAAGAAAAAGACCTTTTATATTATTAACCGTATCTACTTTCTTTCATAAAGGAACATTTCTAAAAGGCAAGTGAGAGCTACTGGCTTTTATAGAACTACTGAGGACTACAGTTCCACTAAGCTGGCTATAAAGTGTTCAATTCTACTGAGCACTTGATGAAGAAATGAATCCTATCTCCTGTTGAACACCAAAGATTGGGTCCCTGATCCTTGAGTAAGTTTTAGAATACATCAGTCATCTGAATACTCCAGTACTGGGAGCTCTTTTTAACCCCAGACAAGATGAGGCAAGAATGCCAAAGCCTCAGAGAGCGTATCTGTTTTGAAAAGATCACACTGATATATCCTTGACATTACAGGCTTTTAACAGGAATTCACAAAACTTCTTAAGCCTTGCAATAATCAATTAACTAAGGCCTGTGTGGAATTACTGCAGTGGCTAGTGGAAAGCCAAAACATTCTCCCAGAACATGACTGAGAACTAACTGGATCATTGCAAAAGGTATTCTCAAGTTTCAAAATGAGGTGAAAAAAATGAGCTGTTTATATTCACATCAGGCACCTTCACCCACTCCACTAAATTCTTTACAAACAATTTCAAGAAAGCCAAACTCTCAGGAATGATGGTGCAAGTGAAAGCAGTAGTCGCTTAGAAAGGAGGACGTCTGATAATGATGATGCTCCTATCTCCAGTACGAACAACAGAGCACAACCTAAAGTAAACATGGCTCAGTTTTTACATCTTTGATTTGGCTCCCTGGAACCATAGAAAGTAGTACACAAATAACATGTAACAAGGTGACATTTAACCACTGCTAGTGCATTAATGGAACTTCAATGAATCATAAGTACTTTCTCTAACATGACATTTTATAACTGTAAATTCTTATAAACTATATTCCTACAGCATCTGGCTTGTGATGTCCTCAACAGTGACTTCTTCCACATCTGAGCTTTTTCTGTTATACTTTATGACTAATGAAACTACTAGAGTCAGTAAATGAGTTCACAGAAAATCAACAAGAAGTTGAACTGTCTTCTAGTTGTACAGAAAGACTTTAGGGAAGGCAATGAAGAAAATGGATACTCATCTACGGAAAAGGCCATACCCCCAGCTAGAGTTGAACCTCCTAAAACTAGTCAGAAAATGCTGACTACTTGAAATAAATTATTATTAAATGAGAGGTTCAAAGGATTTCAGTTTTCCTTATACTATCACCATTCACATTAGACCAACTAGTAAAATCCATGTGATTACAAATTATTTAATGGATATATTCTACGAGAAAGACAAGTGCTAAGCCTTGCGTCACTATATTCTTGTGTTGAAAGTTACATAAAACTCTTGAGAACTAATACTTCTGTTACATGCATAGTTCTGTGGAAAATAAAACTCTAAGTGAGAACTGTAATGAAGAAGGCTGACAAATTCCTTTTCATATTCTTGTTGACCACTTTATGGGGGGGGGGGGAAATAATAAAAACTAATTAAATCTATGCCTATTTTCCAATTTTTAGTTTAATTTTCTGTGCTGGAAAAAAAAAGAGATTACTTAAACACTTTTCACTTGATTCAGTGATTTTTAAATAACATTCTCTATAGTTAAGAATATGTTCACCTGCCCTTTTAATAGCTTCTACCTTACACTAACTTCCTGCGACTTTCCTGAAGTCTGAGTTTCACCTGTTTGTTTAAAACCTTGGGCTTCATGATAAAGTTGGTGGGAGTTAACTCTGCAAAAAGATCATACTTCTCCACCATTAGCCTCACAAAATGTCACCTTTAATTGCATACATATTGCTAGCCCTGCACTTCATAACGATAATGAGACAGCAGTTATGTAAATACTGAATATGTGCCCTAAGCAATTTGTCCACAGCCTGGCAATATACAGCTTGTCTGACTTGAAAAGTACACACGCAGTGCCATCTAACCGAGAACTGCTAGCAAAGCCAACCATTCCCTCCTGAGCAGAGCCAGGTGAGACGTGGTTCACAGGCTGACAGAACACAGCCAGAAACAAGCTTTATCTAACTTCTACTGCAGTTTTATTGCAGCCTCCTGACCCCCTAACTGCAGTCAGCAAGCAAACTCTGAATACTGACATCACCTATCTGAATAATGGATGCTCAATGGCTAAAATCCGTTTACAGAGAAGCGTAAGTTAACCTAAAAAAGCAGAAAAGAAGTAAATCTCTTTATAACTAACCCCACATTAATCAAGAAAAAAACCCACAAATTATGTGCTAGATCATACCACAAGACACAGAGGGCAGGAGAAGGCACTGAAAACCTTGAATAAAAGCATTTAAATACTCCAAATATAAAAAAGGTGTTTTGTAGAAGGTGAAGATGGCTGTGCACCACTTGATGATTTCTTGGGGAGGAGATGGGTGCTTCTAAACTACTTTCAAGACTGACCATAAAACAGCATTTCTGCTGTCGTGCATATATAACAATTGAGCTGTACTAAATGTTTAACAGGAAACCACCCAATAATCTTTTAATAATCAGGAATGGAATAAACATGCACTGTTCTATATGGGTTAACTCTGTAAGCCAGCTAATGTGAAGTGTCATAAGAATTGTCAGTGAGCATAAGGAAATCACATAAGGATTTCCTTATTATTTCCTATTTATGTTTAGGTGGTAAACATCCATTGTCCCTTTTCACATGACATATAAATGTTAAAAAAATTTCTCCTTTTTTTTAGAGCAAGTGGAAGAAATAAAATTTGTCTAAAAATTTGGGAAATCACTCCGATTTCTGCAGTACAGAAATAATGATGTGAAAAAAGAAGTTTATGGAAAATACAACTAGCAAAGATCTGCAGCACAAATTTCAACATTTTAAAAATACAGTTGACAAAATGTACCATATCATAAAAATGTGCAGTAAAAAATGTTAGCAATATAGTGATATTTCATCATACACTGAAAATTAAGCATTATTTTATTGGATGAAACCAAACTATCTTCATTTACTATACCGCTATAACTTGATACATATTAGTAAGTGTCCCAGCAATCATTTGTTACAGGCTAAACCCAAGAATGAATGGAAACAGTGAAACAGTAACAAAACCGGTGACTTCTGAAATTTATAGGACATCATAAGGACTTCATCATGTTGAACAGCTCCCAAAGAAGCATCATCAATGAGTACACCCAAATTAATCCTATACCTCCACCAAAGCCTCCTGCTGTGATTTCTTCTTCAAAAACATCCGAGAATCCTCTTCCTGCATTTAATTTTGATAGCCGACCATCAATAAACTGGAAGAAAAAAAGCCAAGAAAAAAGGAAGTCACATTTTGTTGTCCTTTCTGCTGTTACAGACACATGAGCACACGGATTCACACCTATACATAAGCGTACAAAGACTGAAATGATCCAAATATGCCAGAAAAAGTCAAAACAAGGTAATTAATGATGAAACATCTCAGACGGATGAATACATTCTTTTCCAGTATTACCAGGCTTTAAAGAAGTACAATGAGCACATTCTTAACGGTTTAAAATTCTCTCAAGAAGCAACCCCTCCCTTTTTGTTTTGTAAAGGCTGACTCAAGCCTGAGATAAAGTGAGAAAGCATTTTTCCAGTTACACACAGTTCACCTTCTAGCAAGAGTTATCAGTTACGCACTGGTACTAAACAGTACATAGGAACTAACCAAAATTAATTATCTGGCTATATCATGTTTTACCACAGATTATCCAAACACTGTCAGTGACAATTTTATGCCTGTCAACGAACAGAGAACATGAAACAAATTACTTTCTCTGACCAGAAAATAATTCTAGCAGCAAGAATAAGGCAAGCACAAAGCTAACCATTTCTTTCTCTTTCTTGTCTAAATTCCTTATTGATTGTTTTTTTCATTTTATTCCAAGTTGGCTTTTCTCCAGATAGGCTGGTTCATGGTCAGACCACTCTGCGGTCACTGGATTATTTCACAGTAAGAAAAAGAGATAAGAGCATCCTCAGCTACTGCTGCGAGGAAAGAAATCCAACAAACCATGCCACATCCCTCCCATCCCTAGCCTTTGAACTGTAAGGCTTTATCTCTTTTGAGAAAGTTATGAATTCATTCCATACTATAAACTAACATAAGATTTATGGTATACTCACCATTTGGTAAATCCTATCAACAGAAGGCTGAGACACTGACTAAATTTTAAAGGACCACTCCAACAGAGTATTTAATGTAAAAACTGACAAACAGAACTGTCAGCAAAAAGATATTGGAGGTATTATTTGGAAAGCTAAAACCCTGATAGAATTACATCTGGCCAGGGATGGCCAGGGCAACATGAAAAGTTTCTCTATGTAGGTTGGTGATAAAAGGAAGCCTAGGGGAAATGCAGGCCCTCTCCAGCTGGAAATGGGAGACCTGGTTATTCAGGACATGGAGAAAGCCAAGGTACTCAACGATTTTTTTGCCTCGGTCTTCACCAGCAAGAGCTCCAGCCACACTGCCCCAGGTCACAGACGGCAATGGCAGGGACTGGCAGAATGAAGAACCGCCTGCTGTAGAAGATCAGGCTCAAGACCATCTAACGAACCAGGAGGTGCACAAGTCCATGGGACCCAATCAGATGAATCCACAGGCCCTGAAGGAACTGGTGGATAAAGTGGCTCAGCTACTATCCATCATATTGAGAAGCTGTGGCAATTCAGTGAAGTTATCGCTGACTGGAAAGGGGAAACAAAACACCCACTTTGAAAATGGGGAAAAAGGAAGACGTGGGGAACTAGAGCTATGTCAAGAAATGCATTTGCATTGAGATCAGAGAGCCCTTGGTTGATTAGCACTTTCCATGAAAAACTAGCAATTCCAGTGCTACTCTTGGATTGTTAAATGACTATGGACAGAACTACCATTAACCTTAAATAATTTTTATTTATAAGAACAAAATACAGACCATATCCACTTCAGAAGATCTTGTTCCACAGGTGATAAAGGGTAGGTGAGGAGAGATGATGTTTGTGAGCTAAACCAAACAACTTATTTAGGCAAAAATAAAAAGTCCAAACCTATTCAACCATTATTAAAAACAAAAGCTAGTAGAGGCAAATGCATCATCATAAATGTGATTTCCACACAGTAATACCTTTCAAGAAGAGAGCTCAACTCATAAACTTTACAAATGAAATTAGAAATTACTAATACTGTTCAAAGACTTCATATTCTTCAGGTCCTAATTCTGCATTCATTATATATTTTTCTAGTTAGCACTTTCCACCATTTTAGGAACAGATCCCAGTAAATGTTGCAGATTACATTACTTATATAATTACATTATTTAACAAGGTATTCTAGCATTAGGGTCATGTTAGTGCTAAGAATGAATTAATATTTTCCCTGGACACTCAGAACTATGTGACAAGTAAGATGCAACTATTAATTGCTTACAGCTTGAAACAAAGATTAGCTCCCTTCAGTGCTACCCTCATGAAAGGAGAGCCTTTCTAAGGCTCTGAAAAAAGCTAACAAATAGACAACATACATAATAGTACAAATACCAAATATGTGGGGAAAAAAAAACCCAGTGAGAAAAGCAGTAACATAAGTATACATTTAGTTTAATATTTAAATGTTTTAAGTTATGAATTAAGAAATTTAATTAAGGAAACAAACATTTAATCTAAAGAATAACTGTCACACACAGAATATTTAATCAGGAAATAAGAATATTTAAGGAAAATAATTGTAATATTATTAAATACCCTAATAGTTTAAGAATAACTATAACCAGGTTTTTTATAATTAAATCTACTCAGAACAGGAAACAGCTTTAGAGAACTAAAGCCAGCAAATCGAAGTTCATGTGTCCCTGTAGTTGTGAACCCTATCAGGGTGTTTATTATAAATGACTTCTATGAATTCCTGGAAAATGTATGTTTTGGTTTATTCTCTATCAGAGCAATATAACCAGTCCTTTCAATTTCCAAAATGTGAAGTCATAAACCTGATGAAAAAGACATCTCTACAATTCTGAGAGAAAGGCTTGAGGCTAAAAGATAATACAGGCATGGTCCTTGCTAAAAATATCCTGCTTCGATTTTCAGTGAAGACTATGATGCTGAATAAGGGAATGAAAATACAAGTGTCAATGAAAATAAGATGCAGAAATGGGCGTTATAATACCCGAGGAATAAATCTCAAGTCAAGAACTCCCTAGATTCAGCTCTGTTACATGATTCTGAGGAAGCCAGCACATACCTCTGGAGGTAAAAATAAATAAACAAACGTATCTATCAAGGTAAAGGAAACACAGTTAAGCTGAAGTATAACAGTACCATTACTTAAAAAACAAAGGTTCTGATAAGAACTGGTCTGCCATTTGCCCTTTACAATTTGATGAGACTTCCAAATAGATTCTGGGGGAGAAAAAGAGTAAATGAGTAAATGGAAAGATATATGAGTTATCAAAACTCTGGTTCTCACAGATTCTTTAACAATTGCTTTATCTATACCCCAGAGAAATCTCTTTCATGTGTCTCAAAATACTATTTTAGATTAAATAAAAGCAGAGTACCTGAATAGTACACCTGAACTTCAGGCTGGATAAGGACTGGCCCAAAAAGACATTAACAGCTTGTAACAAAGAACCCAAATGTCAGTGGTCAAGGCATTTATGGGTAAGTGTGGAAATGATCCTATTTACAGGTTAGTTAAAGATTTTGGTACAAAAGACTGGCATGTGCTAATACATTTGGGGCTATCATAAATAGAAAGAACATCAAAATTCAACACAGTAAAAACAAGATGATGCTGAAGATGAAAATAATCTGAATTGAAGTAACACAAAGAATTAATTCCACAATTTACTACAACAGTGATTTTCCTGGTACTTTGGTGAAAAGATACATCTTCCAAAATTAAAACAATGATTGAATTAGAGGAATTAACACGTTTTAATATAGGGGATGGGTTTAGGATTAAAAACTTACTAAGAAAAAAGGTCAGAAGAAGGATTTTATAAAATAACACAAATAAAGCTTATTTGTCAGTTATGTGAAAAAGCGCATTTAAAGTACCTATTTTCTGCTTGGTCTAGTTTTAAGGCAGCTTCTAAGAACTGTTTTCTGTTTAAAAGTTTCCAGAACAAAGTAAAATACAGTTTAGTCCTTTAGAGCACAAACAGCTTTGAAACCAGCTCATTTGTCAGTGAGAAAAACTGGAGAAGATACAGCTGGGCTGAGGATTAACTGAAAAAGTAGGAGTAGCCTTTGCAACAGAAACTAGAGGAATGAAAAAAACCTACTATTAGTAGTACTATTAAACCACACACATCATCAAAATTGTTACTATATCCTAATCCTCTAAAATATATTATTTTCTGTAGCTGAAATAAAATTAAAACAAGCTATAAACAAACTGTAAACTTATTCTGCTTAATTGAACACATATTAAAATGTAATGGGTAAGTACAGACCCACATTGACAAGCTCATTCATTTCAGTGGAGTTAAGCCTTTTTCCTAAGCTGAAGGTCTTGCTTTAGTAGCAACAGTGTGAAAACAACTTAGAAACATTGCTTGTAAGCAGCTGTCTATTAAGAAAGTTCCATGCCAGCCTATCACAGTGAGATATACAAAATATAAACAACACTGTTTACTCCATTATTTCTTTCTTTTTCAATCATGTACTGGATGCTTCAAAAGTTTTCACATTTATTCTTTATTATTGTATTTTTACTTCTTTTAATGTATAAAAGAAACCACATTAAAATTAAAGGAGCCCCACTCTATGATCAGTATTTCCTTAACTTCTACACAATTAGAAGAAACATATTTTCACAAGACTTCTACAAACTATCATCCTTGCATAAATCTTTACATTAGACATTAGCCTCTGATTAACACTAAATGTTTTTTGAAAATTAGAAGATTCTATGTATAATGAATTTCCCTTATCTATCAGGACAGTGTATCTTCAAAGGAGTCCACCAGCTTATTTAAACATGAACTCCTGTGCCTCAATCATTCCAGATATCTGCAGGAAAATGTATACTTCTATGAGTTTCTGATTACATTCAAATTTTCCTTGATTTTCCTAAAAATCTAGTAATAAGATCCTTAACATCCTTTTGATGCAAAGGGGTCATGAGATAATAAGAGAGAAAAAAGAGATACAGAATGAAATAAATAAAACTAAACATTTCAAGGTCTGTAACAAAACTATTACTGAGCTGTGTCAGACATTCAACAATTTGTTCTCTATCAGCTCAAAATCTGCATTAACAGATCACCTAGAAATTCTTCAGGCCACCCATATGGCTTGGGTTTGTAACATTTTCTATGCACATACTGCAAAAAGCATAGCAATGAAAACTGCAATTACAGTATGAATCCAGTTTTTAAATAAAAGCCCACTGAAGCTCAATTTAAGTTAACACTGTGCTGCTTAGGTTCTTTAGTTATGAGCCCGGATAGCTGAAAATGAAGTTCAACCATCAAGCTGGGAGATCCATGATTTTTCTTGTTTAGACTGGCTCTGAAGAGATGTTGCACTGGGTCTGCATCCTGGGGTTATTTTTTCTGTTGAGTTCCCCCTCCCCCTGCTTTTTAACTATAACTGAATATTCAAAAATACAACAAAACTGAGAATACTTTCTGTACACAATACACTTATAATTTATCCCAGAATTCCATAAGCTGACAGAAAGGAAAATGTATTTGAATATGTACATGTTTTACAAGTAAATCATTAAACATGGGTCATTTACCCTCTCGTACCTGTTTAAACAGTTGAAGATTAACAGCAGTTTCCAGGAACTGCTTAGTAGTACTGGAACGATGCTTCACAAAACTATTCTCACAGAATGTTATAGGCTCTCCCTAAAAAATTTAATCAGGAAAAGTTAGATGGTAATTAGAGCACAGAAATATCCCTATTTTAAATTCTCCATTATAAAATCATTTATTAATTACCAATACATGTAATTATTCCCTTTCAAGCAATCTTGATAAACATGCATCTAATTAAACAGATTTAGACAACAAAAAAAAAAGCCCAAAATCTCCATACAATATTGAAATAGTTCTCCAAATACATTTTGCAATTGAGTGTCTGGCTCGTAGGCCTATAAAACAAACACTGGAAGGAAAAATTAAAGAGGCTTACATACAATTCAAGTTACCTCTACAGCACTCTTCATTAATAATTTCAGGGATATGATTCAAACTTTGAGGAAGAGCAGGGCCACTGCTTCAAATAATTTACCATGCATTATTGTTCAGGGTTATTCTGATTCCCTGGCATGTTAAACCAGCAATGCTACTAAACCGTAACTCTAATTTAGATCAAAAAATGTGTCTGCACCAAGTGTTCTTACATTTATTCTACCTAACATGAGAAGATTGATAAATATATTTCTGATTTAACAGGACATTATTGAAAAAAAATATCTACTTTATTTTTATACAAAACAAAAGCCTCAAACTTTTTGGAACATTACTATGGAGAAAGTCTTGACAGATGAGATTAAAATTTAAACAATGAAACGTATTCCCATAACATGAGAAAAGAGCACAGCCTATAGTTACCAAAAACCCTGCACCAAAACACTGATAAAAGATAAAGCAGTACAAATTGAAAATTGTTTTTTTGAAAAAAAAAAATTGCTACTGAAAACAGCACTTATTTTAAAATAAAAGACACTAATAAAATCACTTACAAACAAACTGCATCTATGCTAGCCCAGAATTTCATTTAAATTTGCTAACTTTATTTGCACAGACCACTGCACATTTCTGATGAGCATTCTCTCCAGTACTTTTATTCTTGTCAATACTTTGTCATAAATACCTGAAGCTTTTTGGCATGACTGGATAGATTAGCGGAATATTACAAAGCTTGTGGAGAGATCGAAGTACATGAACTGATTTCATCATGAAGCCAAAAGGCCTCTCACCCAAGTTTACAAAACCAAAACAACTACCAGGTTAGAAACAATTACCAAAAGTCTGAAACACAGAAAATGTGGAATCCAACAAAATGCCACACCTAAACCTGTTACAGAATATTTTACTATCCAAAAGCTACATATAACAGTGCGTCTCACAACAGAATAAAAGAGACCTCAGCCATTCAAAACAGAAAAGATCAAATACACCTGTGATACTGATCTTCACCATAGCTCCACCACCCGCTTTAAAGACAAATGTATTCATACTCATGACCAGCACAGCATTCTCCTCCTAACCCTGTTTAACCACACATGCCACTTCACTTCATATTCCTACTGTTCTGGCTGACTGTGCATTTATGTGCTCCCAGAACATCACAAGATGTTTCCTGCATGGGACCTAGTTGAGTTTGGTGGAGTGGCTCTGAATCATTTTCAACTGCTTTTTTACACCTTGCACTTTGTTTTTAAGTAATTCATATGATCCAAGGAAATGTTGCAAAAACACTGCAATGCCATCTTTTAATCCTTACATAGTATCAAAACCTTCCCTGTTTTAAGTCTCTCTTAAGAGGTCCAATAGTAAAGCAAAGTACTTAAGTTCACATTTAACTTTAAGTTTTACATCCTTACTTGTTTACAGAACCTCTTTCAGAAAAGAAACCTCCCAGGAAGAGCCAGAAGCTATACATTCACCTAACATAGTTCCTCCCCCTTCACAGGCTAGCTGGAATGCTGTGACATGTAAAGCCATCTCAGTGCAGTATGTAGCACTACGCTGATCAAGTCTCTAGGAGAAACAACCAACTTACACTACCTACTTCTTACCCCAAGATAACTCATGAAAACCATACACATGCAGGACATGCTGGATCTGTCAGACTGAAATGTTTGTGGTGCTTTAAACAGCAGTGCCTTCCTGACCCACTTTGCATTAGCTATTCCTGAGCTCCTAAAGACTCCTGTCTTAACAAGATGACCCCAAGCTACTTAGCAAAAAGTGCATCAAAACAAATGGAATAGTCTCCAGTGAGACATGGTGGTAGAAGACACAGTGCTCCTGAGGGCAGACTTCTCCCAGTTCAGTAGTTCTTCCAAAAAAATTTCAAGGCAGCACATTATAACAACTCCTTTTTTTAATTTTTATTTACATATATGTGTATTGTTGCTACATAAAGAAACATCTTCTGGAAAAACAGAGGCTTTATGGGAGTGCAGAACTTACTAGATGATAGTTCATGATGTACTATGAAATACGGAAGAAAATAGTTTTCTTAATAGTATATTTTGTAAATAATGAAAACTAAGCTATGCTTTCACTGTCACTTTGACAATTGTCTTGGGAAAAATGAAAGAGAAAAAGGAGAGGTTATCTCTCAGCAGAAAACAGGCATGCTTCCTCTCATTTCCACATCAGCCTGGGGAAAGAGAGCAATCAGATAGTCACCCTTGATGGCACTTCTCCCCTGCCTGAGCCATGTAACAGAATGCCAGGAAATGGTAGTTCAACACACATTTTTAGAGCATGGCTGTAATATTTTCCCAGATACTTTCCTTTAATCACTGGATGCTTCAGATACTTAGCAAGCACTCATACATTGGTGCATCTGTTCCCTTACCGGTATTCAGAGACAGAATAACCAAAGCTATTCCTTAGCTGAAAATTTGTTTAGAACTATAAAAACTTCACATCCAAAAGTCATCTTTTATTTGAACCTAGGTTGCTTTACAAATTTGAATAAGTTTAAAGGTCCTACCTATTGAGCACATCAAAATGAGAGTATCTGCTGAAACCTGTAGAAATTCCACACTGAAGTTTTCTCATAGTATCTGTTGCAACTTTACTGAAACTGCACTAAAAAATACAATTAATTTCTAGCTCTTTTATTTGTACAAGGCTCTGAACAACAAAATTGCTTTGCAAATAAAACTTTAGCAAATTTTCAAGATCATTAATGTAAACATGAAGCCTTTTGAAGTGCTATTTAAAAAATAAATTATTGAATCAACATAAACAAATATAGCTTTAGGAGTTTTTGTATGTAAGACTTATTCTCATTTCTGCAAATACAACCAGGTACCTTTAGAAACTGAGTTTTGGAGGAATGCTCCACTGATACTTAACTAGCAGACCATCAAATGGCTCCTGTCGTATTGATCTACAATGTACTTTCAAAACAAGTTCGATCAAAACCCAGTGGGGACTCTATACTGAAAAGTAGACAGCTAATACTCAGACCAAACAACCTATGCCCAAACAGGATATCTGTTCTTTTAACAACAGTTGCTATAGAATTTTCTTCTCCTTTCATAGCTTGCCACACACAGCAGGAATTTCTTAACTCTAAGCCACATTCACTTTTTAGGCAATCTATTTATACAGACCTCAATGGAACATGAAAACAGCAAGTTAAAACAGCGTGATCACTTTAAAAGGAAAAATAATTTAGATTAGAAGGAATGTTTGTGCTTTCTAAATCTAGTGATATTTAACTTGAACAAGAAGTACATATTAATTCTTTCTTTCAGAAAACATTTATATTGCTTTAGCATGAGATGACTCATATTTGTACTACTGCTATAATTAATACTGTTTCATATGGTAGCTCTTGCTTATTACATGAAGAGTGCAAGGTTGGTAGATATGGCCATAGCTTCTTCAGTTTTGTATAATTTACATTAAAACAAGCAAACAAAAAAAACCAACAAAACGCCACCAAAGTATTAAAACAGCATTTTGGTTTCGATATTAAAAGTCCTCTGTTTAAAACCAAAGAAGTACAAAGCCGAAATTTCATCTGCTATCATAACTTTTAGAGATAAAGGCCAGGGGATAACTAAGTATGGCCTATGATTCTACTCAGGAATATGCCATTTAAAATTGCAAACAAATTTCTGCAAAATCTAAAAGAAAAAAAAAAAAAAAAAAGAAAGAAAATTTCTTGCAATCTACCCAAATAAAAGATTCTGATGTGCAGATATTTCTTATAGTCACAATTCCACCCCACGACAACTCCTATCAATACAATAACGGCTACCGTGGTCCTTAAGACTAATTAAACAATATAGTTTTCAACATATAAAATTTTTATGGAAGTAGCAATAAATAGCTATAATAGATATTACACAGGTGCTTCTGGATTTAAACACAAATGTGTTCTGGCATTCCATTCTCTCTCACTGTTTCTGTACTTTGCTGTAGTTTTTACGCCTAACTCTTGGTGATAAGGTAAAGAATGTCAATTGCAAGAGATACCTCTCCTCAAAAGACTTCATCCTGAAATTAAATTATAAGCAATCATTTTATGCATTCTCAAGTAATTCAGGTGCACTCTGAATATTGAAATATCTCTTCTTTCCTAATATAACACTTAATTGTATTATTTTGTTTTCTTGTATATTGAATGCAATGCCTGCATATATTGGAGAGCCCATGTCAGTACTTGAAATAGTGTCAATATTGGCCCAAAGCACTCCAGTTAGCATTCAATTAAAGTGAGGTCTGACAGGCTGTGCTATCTTCGAGCTGGAAGTTATCGCTGCACCCCTGGTGTGCTGATGAGACCATGAACTCCTACTGCTGAGCATTCCAGAGCAAGCCATTAGCCTTTGCTCTTCATTTTTTAATTTCTGATGAGTGATGTTACAACCATCATAACTTGAACCAAAGCTATCCAGGGTTCTTTTCTTTTGTTTTATCATCAGGAGCTTTGAGGACTTTTTCCCCAAAAGAGGTGATATTTTTTTCTATGATTTCATCTTTTGTTAGCTAATTCCTTAAAGAAAAGACAATTTTTCAAAGGGAGATAATAAATTACTGTTGCTTATATTCCATAATATTTTGATAGGTGTGTCATAAAGTACGAGGATTTTTTAATGTAAAATACATTTGAAATGCATTTGTCTTACCATGATAAATTACCTTTTTTTAAAAAAACAAAACAAAACAAAACAGAAAACCCCACATCTGTATTTCTTCCTGACGTTTGCTTCTTAGGAGCAAACAACTTTTCTGCTTTATTTTTCTGATGATGTTAAAATTAATCTCTACCATGGGGAATACTTTTTCAGTAACCATTTTTCCCCTCCTTCTTTGTTCTGTTATCTACCACTCCCTCTCTAGACACAGACTGGGAATATTGCCTGTTTAAGAATTCTTTCCATCATACAGTGTTTTATTTACTGCTTTTACTGTATATGACTACTTGAAAAAATCTACCAGTCTTCACTTTCATCTGCTAGGTTTGCACAAGTATATACGTAAAGCCTATTTTCCCTAACCATCACAGAGCTGTTAAAATGCTTGACTGGCGTGGGTCTTGTCTGATATGAGGAAGGGTGCCTAAAAATTGCCCAAGAAGCATGTGTAAAGTCAAATAGAAAAAAACCACAATGCTGCACGTATATTGATTGACAAACTGATACGAACCTCACAGTGTTAATCTTATATCTAACTCCCACCTATGCACACAATTCTGAAACACGGAACACTCAATATTATCTCATGATAATTTCCCAAATGCTGGACTATCTAAAGAAAACAAAAGCAACAAAAGGTTCAAGGCTAAATTGTGACAACCCAAAGTATATGTAATTTGAATTTGATATATATCATTTGAATTTATCCATTTACATTATGTAAGAAGCATGTATCTCACAACAGCAATGCCTCGGTAGGTTTACTCTTGTGGTCAAAACTGCGATCACTGATGCTGCAGATGACACGATAGCTCTCACTGCAGCTGCTAGCTGGGTGAGTACCATGCACTGACCACTTGCCTTTCTATGTGCCAGGGATCCTTATACCAAAACAGTTTGAATGACCTCATTGCCGCTGCCAGAAACCCCCCCCCACAAAGTCCATGCATATTCACCTGTCAGAGCATCTCACTCAACATCTCAAAATGGATTGCAGCCCTCTATATGAATGAGGCCATATACAAAACCACCATAATTCACCATTTCACTAATGATATTTTGTTATTGATTCTGTTTTGGTCATTCACCATATTACAGGGAAGGAATTTGTTCAAGCATCCCCACCTACCTGGATTCCTTCTGGATTAAAAACTAAAGCACAAATTGAGCTCCAGCTCGTCATGGGTATTGAGGATTCAACATCAGACTAAAATAAGATCCACAATAAACCTAGAAATGCACACTGTGTGGATGTCAGTACTGTTTTGCTCCATAGATCCGCTCCTATTATGCAGTACTTGCTAAGATAAGGTGTAGTATATTACAAAAATACTTTTAGCAGTTATATCAACTTGAGCAATTTCTTTAATGTAGTATCATGATGAAATCAGAAAAAAACCAACTATTTCTACTTTTCTTGGAAAATTTTACCAAGATAATTTCTTTATTATCACTTATTACACAAACATATATGATTACCTTTATGTATTACATGTCAAATTTCCTATCTGTATTAAAGTAGTCAAATTTTCCATATGGTCTTTTGGAGTCCCATGAACTCCTTTCAAGACCCCTGAAGCTTCCCATTTTCCCTTTCACCAATCACTTTTTCAATAATTGCTAGACGTTTGCTCAAGACATATTGCTACACCAAGGAGAATCTGTCCTCTGCTGAAAACAAACAGTTGAACAGAATGGGTGTTCAGTGTGATGAACAGCGTTTGGAGTGAAGTGTTGGATGAGTACAGACACTATCAAAGCTGTTCTTTACTCAAAGTGAATATTAATGACAGTTGTTTCATGTTTCAAGTTAAAATCATACAGATCACACTGTTGCAAGGAAAATATTTCACTTAAACATGTTTTTCAACTTCCAAGCAATCGATAACTATCCAAATGTATTATTTTTCATCAGATGTTTCTGATCCTAAAAATGGTACCGCAAAACCTCTTGGTGCTCGACTCTAAAAATTTGGCAAGCTTACTTATAGCAAAAGTATTCCAAATCTATACAGGAAATATTCTCATTTAAGTATACCACCTACAAATGTTCTACATGAATTCTATTTGAGCTGCTCAAAGAATGTAAATAAAGCCCATAGTTGTGGCTTATTAGATCTAGCACTGCAACCTCCAAAGCAAAGGCTAGTATTTTCTTTGCAATAAGAGTTCACAAGTTTTGCAGTTCCTCAGAAATGGTGCTGATACTTGTTTTTTTGAACTTCCCAATTCCCAATGCATTAAACTGGGTTGAAAAGGCACACATAGAATGAGCTGAACAATCATGAGACAACTCCTCTTAGTTTCTACTAATACAGAACAAAATTTCTGGAAAATATAAAATTAGTTAAAACCACGTGAACGCAGCTCAAAACAATGATTTGTTATTTTAAATCTGCTTTGTCTTTGGACAAGTTGATGCCAACCCAAGACACACAGGTATTCACCAGCAGACTTCTGCTTGTTGAGATATTCTGAAATAACATATCTCAAGAAAAAAAATGGCAAAACAAACCTTATCAAGCCACAATGGTTTCATAAATATCTATTTTTCTATGCAATCAGTGGAGGAAAAAAGAAACCAAACCAAAAGCAACCACCCCCCCACACCCCCCTAAACCAAACCAAAAAAACCCCACACCAACCGTCCCTCCACCTCAGATGGAACTGTATCAGTAGTTTACAAAAACCATAAGAATCTGGACTGACTGATGAAATTAATCTCTTGTTTCTCATAAACCATTTTCTCTCTCATAGGCTCAGTATGTGCCACCCTCATAAACCAGAAAGGATGAAAGCGCATGGCACATTCATCTATTGACTACTAGCAAAATGGCAGAAATACAAAACCTGAAGTTCTGATGAGATGAAATGGATTTTTATTTCTGCTAACTTCTCAGTGGAATCAAGATAAGCGTATGAGAGAAAAGATGCATGTTTGACACATATATGGCTTCTACTAGGACATAAAAAGCTTCTTGCCTCAAACAGCAAAAGTCTCTAGACCAGTGAAGTGACAAACAATGGAGTCAAAGATACAGCCTCTTCAGTTCACCATGTTAAACGAGGTGAACTGCATGTTAGTAGTTTCATCCATACAATCTGATTTTACACTAAATAACTTATATAAGTGATACAAGTAAGAAAATAGTGGCTGGATGAGTATTTATTTTTCCATATTGTCAGGAGGTGGTAGTGTCCTCTGAATTGCCAATGCATTCTTATCATAGAGTAAGATTTATAACATTTTCTTTGACTGGGCTAAAACACTTCATATTTCTCTTGCAAAGAATGAGACCATGCTCTCATAAATCAGTAAAGAAGTAAAGAAGAAGCCTTACTGGTTTGTATCTTAGTGCATCTCTGTAGGATCCAAAGAGTGCTGCCTGTGCCCGAAGAAAGGCCTTGGCTACTCCATGACCCGTAGCTGTAGACTGCTTTTTCAGTTTATTTTTCAAGGCCGAGACCTGCACGACAGAGTGGAACAGTTAAATTAACACCTCAGAAATTGGTACAGCGAGGTACGAACCTAATCAGCAGGCAAACCATGGTGTCTACAGGTCAGCCAAAAATTCATCCTCCTCCTTGATAGCTTATCTTTTTAACTGCAAAGAGCACCTGCTGGTCTGTTAATTGAAATGAAAGCAGGGGATGATGGTAGAGTGCTAATGCAAATTGGTTTATGCTCTCTTTTTCCCAAGGCCTCTTGACATAAATAAACTTAATTATTTTACAGTAAAATGCATGTGAGCCACTTTTCTGCAGATTTTTTTTCAATCATAACATGTACCTACTTGTTTGGAATGGAGACTGTTGGATATTTTTTATTCGTGCTACAAAGGCTTATTTTTAACGACTCTTAACGGCCACTTTTATTCAGTTTTAGGGGGGGGGTTAAAGTCAAATTACTGTCTTACATGATTTCCCATGCACCACGGGAGTACCTGCTACCACTGTTAAACAGTTGAGAAGTTTGCATAAATTCAGTGCTACACTGCCTTTAAAATTGTCCTCAAAGATAAGAACATTTGAAAGGAGGGGAAAAAAGTTAACATCACCACTTGGGAGGCACCTGCAGTTAAAAAAAAAAAAAAACCCAAAAAAACCCCAAAACAACAGCAACAAAATTCCTTTAAAAAATCTATTTTAGTGCTTGATTTTTTATTTTTTTTTTTAAGGAGGTTTGTCATTTTTACTTGGCAAATGGCAATTGCTGATTAAATAGAATTAGGGGAAAAAAAGAAAATTTAGATTTAGATAACTTACTCAGAGATACTTTGGAGAAAAATCATGTTATTCTGAAATTATTACAGTATTCTTTAAAGATAGGCAGAATTATACCCAGTTATGGCCTACACTCTCCTAATTTTCATCATGAGGGACATGGGGAGAAGTAAGTCTACGCCAATTATATAGAATACGTATTTCTACATCCTTTTGTATTGCAATATACCCAATAAAGCAATATTTAAGTCACTAAATATTATACAAAGTAATAGAGTCATTCTTTAAACAAAACGTTGTAAACACAAACTATCACCAAGACAGCTTTCCTTCTTTCAGAAATACATGCAAGAATGAGTATCTTTTTGTTTCTTTATGCAAGCAATCCTGACTGCTCTTGTAGACCAGGATTGTAATTGAAGTGTCAACCTAATTAACAACTAAACTTTGAATAATGCTAATGAGAACTGAACATGGCATCAGAGAAAAGACCAGCTCTACAGGTGATAAACCTTCATAGTAGTGACATTTTCCAGTGTAAAGTCACAGTTACTGTGATCTGATCAAAGAGAGAGACCCCCATTGGGTCCAATTATAACTATAGTTTTGAAAAAAAAATTATTGAGTTATGATGTTCATAATCTATGCAGAAAGGCCCTTACAGTATAGGTCTTTTCCCCACAGCTGTGATCTTTTCAATTTATATCCAAGCTCCATAGATCTAGATAAAAGTTTGGAGCCTGATTCGTTTAGCCCATGGAAACATACACCAGTGCTCATTTATGTTTTTCCCTTACACCTCAAAAGAAAAGAAAAAAGTACAAGTCTGAGTACAAAAATCTGTTTTACAGTTCAAGGTTGAAAAAATAAATGCACGGTTTCGGTTTGGGGTTTTTTTGTTGTTGCTGTTTTGGGGTTTTGTTTTGGGGTTTTTTGTTGTTTGGGGTTTTTTTTCTGGATTGTATGATTATTTCGAAGTTACTAAAAACGAGGTCAATTTAATCCCAGAGGAAATAAATATATACATCCTTTGTAGAAGGGAAATCTGCCCATCAATGTCAGCTCAGTTTCACGAAAACATAAGCAGTAACACGAGATAAAAAAAAGAATTGTCAATCTTAAGATGTTGTCTCTGGCATGACAGACAAAGCCTAACTTTTCTAAATGCAAGGGAGGAAAAAGGTAGAAAATTCTCTATATTCTTTTATCTACATTCTTCTAAATTATACCTTATGAGCTTGGGGGAAATTATGGCAGATGGTAAGACAAGGTAAGAGAAGAAAGGAGGTAAAGATGATGTAAGAGCAGTA
Organism: Loriculus beryllinus; assembly: GCA_039877255.1. Taxonomy (NCBI): domain Eukaryota; kingdom Metazoa; phylum Chordata; class Aves; order Psittaciformes; family Psittacidae; genus Loriculus; species Loriculus beryllinus. The sequence goes on from JBCJKH010031839.1 coordinate 31,388, forward strand.
AGGAGGTAAAGATGATTTATTGGATAACGTGGGAGAGGTGAAAGAAAATGGTATTTTCTGATTTTCTTAATCTGGCAGGCCCTATGTACCCTAACATAAATCGATAAACAGGATGGTTGAAGCAAAAAACTGTTAAAAAGAACAACAGAAAGCAACAAATCTCCTGCTTCACTGCAGTATTCATAAGTTATTAGTTCAACAATACTAAGAACATCACAATGGGCTGGCAATTTAGAGCCAGGTTCTCCAGCACGAAAATGTGTACAAGAGATGCACATTTTTGTGCTGCCATTCTGGAGGGAGTTGGAGCCTCAGAAATGCTATGCTGGAATTCAGAGAAAGTTCCTCCAACTTCTGCTTTTCTCAGGAGGTAATGGCAAAAGGCAGGAAGAGCTCTATTTGACTATTCTGCAGCAGAACTAGGAGCACAGTGCTCTTCAGAAAAAAAGCCTGCAGAGATAATGTGAGCCACAACCCTGATTTCCTCATTGGCACAATTGGAGTCTGAAGCACCCTTGAAACCTGTCTAGGTTTGCTTGCTGAGGTAAGCAAACATGCATGCGGAGGGACAGTGCTTACTCAGGGCTTATCCCAACACCAAGTGATGGCAAACCCAGCTGAAACTTTGGGTATGTTACTGGCCAGCTCCACAGTTCAATCAAAGACTGAGTGATAGTTATTACAGTCAATACAGTAGGTGTAGGTAAGAGGCTGGGTGATTTGAACTACTTAGGAGGACTTGGTGCGCAGCAGGATTGCGATTGCTTAGATCCATGAACCTAAAAACAAGACATCCTTCTGGTGACATCATTAATAGCTCTTAAGGTTTCAAAGAAATTACATAATTCTGACATCAAGCAAAAAAAAAATTAAACAAAAAATCAAGCACTATCTTTATCAGAATCTTTTCCTCGTGTACGATTTAATCCATCTACCTATGATTAAAATTCCAAGCTGCTTTTCTCCCATTCTTTGCATGTCCTAAGCAAAAATAGCCTTTTACAAAGTTAAAAAAGAAAAATAATTCAAAAAACAAACCACAGGGGTTAGAATGCTGTTAAAATTTATTTATGGAAGACATTAGGAATCCATTTTAGAAATGGTATTATTAATTTACACTAGAAGCAAACAGTTTTTATCTTCTCCTAGCAACGGCTTCTCACAGAAAGGTGACTTCAGTGGATTGCTAAACACTACCAATGAAGAGCAATCTGAGCTTCAGGAAGGTTTAAATCAATAGAATAGTTTTTCAGAGATTTATTAAGTCGTGAGATTGACACGTGATTTAGCTTTCATATGGAATTCAGTATACCTAAATTGTAGAAACATATTGTGTTGGTCATCAAAACAAAAAGCATCATTTTTTAAAATAATCACCCTACGTCCTTTCTAAGATTGCTAAAATGTAAGTATCTGATCAGAAAAAAAGCATGACTAATCTCTCCAATATTCATGTGAGCAGAAGGATATAACTGTGCATAAACAACACATTAATAATATCATATAACTATTACTCAAAGCCTTTGCTCCTGCAAAAACTTCAGCACACATACAAATTTAAGCTCATATAAACATTTGTTGCCCAAGAAATGCACTACCAGATCTCTGAAAACAAGATATCCAGGTATTTCTCTGGTATTATACTTTCAACTATTTTCTGGCATGCCCCATCAGCTCACGTCACTATAAAATCAAACCCCCTCTCCACAGAGAGAAAGTGAGAGAAGATAACAGGAAGAGAAACAAAACAGAAACCTTACAACAAAATGGAACGTGATACAATTTAAAATCAATAGCATTAATGAAAGGGCTTCTACATCTTTGATATTATCTACAAACACAGGATTTCAGCATCTCAGAAAGCCCTCCAGCATTTAAACACAGATACTTGTTTAGACAGAAACAACTAAAAAGAAATGTTTTCACAATTAATTGCACTTTTTAATCTTATACTCTACCTTTTAAAAGTATGTTGAGGCTCAACAGGATCTTAACTTAAAGAATTTATTTACAATAAACAGTTGCCTCATAACACTGCAAACACAGCAAACTGCTCTGAGTTTCTAAAATATAGTAGTAATGATTTTGGCTATTTTTGGAAAACACTGTAAATTATAATATGCAAATTTCACAAAAAAGAACCCAAACAACTCTTCAGTTTCACTGCTACAGGTTGACCATAGCTTCTTTATAATACTACCAAACACCGTATTTTCAGAAATAATTTGCACTCCCAGTAATTGTAGTAAAGTAACTTTAACTTTCTATGCCAACTACAGCCTACTTCTCAAATGCTACTTTTAGAACAGTAACATTCAAATGCCCAATTAAACAGCATTAAAATACTGTGACTTTAGGAATCTCAAAACCAAAACTCCAAAACCCTGTTTAGATTCTGTATTGCATCATAGTGTGCAAGCACCACATGCTGCAAAAGCTACACACGTTTCAACAGCTCTGTAGATTTTACTGTTAACAATATTTATCGACCAGAGAAGATCCTAAAAACCTCTAAAGCCTGAAAATCCTATTTATAAATTTCTGCTTTGTCTATGAAGGAATCAACAAGACTTGGCTGCTAAAAGCAATGCCCTCAATTATCTAAGCCTTTTTGAAAGTGCCCAAATTTGAGTAAAGGAGTAGTCTTTTTGTCAGTTACCTGCAAGCAGGTATTGCAGAATGCCCAAAGCTTATAATTTTTTGTCTATGGTCTATACTAATGCATATACACCGCAAATGGTCTGTTTTTAATGTCTTACGTTATTAAAGTGGTGATCTATATATTATTGCATTAGGAAATTTACTCCCACAAAGTAGCTATATATTTGCCTTTCTTTTTTTTTTTTCTCCTTTTTTAAATTATAAAATAATAGACAAATTCACAGTGAAATGATGAAATTTAAAAACAAGTGTTCTTGTCAGAAGAGACGAAAAAGAGGGATTTTCCCCCCTCTAAGAAAACAAAGGATTCCTGAAAGTCTTGCACTGATTTATTTTTCCAATTTTAAATACCTTAGGAGTAGCGGAACTGCTACTGGCATGGTAGTATTTCTAACAGTCAATAAATCTAAAATATTATGTGTGAATATTGGAATGAAGCCATTAAGAAGATTACAGCATGCAACGCAGCAGAGGG
>JBCJKH010031840.1:0-13353 GCA_039877255.1 Loriculus beryllinus
ATATTCCTTCAGTGAGTAACACAGCAAAAAATGGAGGAAAGACAGTGGGAGGGAGGTGATCTGCCATGTTCCAGTGTATGCTGTAAAAACAGATGAGACATCTTTAGAAAAGTTCTAAAGGAAAAGGATCACCCTTTTTTCCTTTTCCGTTCTCTTGCAGACTCAGTTGGACATAAGAATAGTTTCATTCTTCAACATTTACACATGTTAATCTCAGAAATAATCAGTGGCATCCTAAAATGACTTCTAAATGTGGAAGCTTCAGAGATGTCTACCATTTGTCTGATACTTACACAGTATTTGAATAATCAGAAAAACATAGGAAAAAATTAGTAACCTTTTCCTGGCATTGCTTGTTGCATATTTGTTGTTTAACCATGCTTAGTATGGACAATTGCAGTGATTAACTATATTTTTCTGAATTATAATATTTCCTTGTGCTTTAGTACCTGATGTTCTGGCTAGTGGTTTTAGTTTAAATGTGTGTTTTAACTTTCCTTGGTACCTTCAGCTCTCAGATTCTACACATCTGACTTCCTTGACAGCTATGCTTGTAACGTCCAGATTGGTTCCCTAATACCTTAATATTTCTGAGATCTAAAACACTGATTAGAAAAGAATTAAGGCATAGCTAGAATGAAAGAACTATTTCACATTTTTTATGAACTATTTCACAATTTTTATGCCCCTTTTCTTTGGAATGTATTAGAAAGTATAGATTGTTCAGACTCCAAAGTCTGCTATGCACTGTGATCCAATGATACAAAATAGTTATTTACAACTCAGATGCAAAATGCTGTAGCTTCTCAGGGAAAAAGAAACAAAAAGGTAGGATTGCTTGTTTTTCTTCCTTCTTTTTCTTTTTTTTTTTTTTTTTATTATTTTTGCATTTAAAGTAGTGTTATTTTTTTTTCATTTAAGAGGATTTAGGTAGGTAGGAATGATAACCTTCATGAACCTATTGTACCAAATCTATGCTAGTATCTGATCAGAGAATAGTCTTCTTAGTGCTATAGAAACTTCCCAGCAGCATTATACTCCAAGAGTAAAAGTACAGCTTGGAGGTGTTCATACAATAATTCTGTGGCAGTATCTACACCTAGATGCCAATGTTCAGGCTGTGACTGGTTGCTCAGCCCACAGTGTATACAAATCTACGCAATTTCCTTGAGTTCTGGCTGTCTCTCAAATATTAGCAAGATCAGCAATGGAGCAGGAAGCCTTTCAGAGCTTCAAGACTGCTGATCTTTCTAGGTGGAGTGTTAAACGGGAAATAATCAGCTCTGTGATGCATTCTCATTTTCTGTGGGTAAACATTTTTGGGTTTTGATTAGCTTGTTTGTTTGTTTGTTTTTTGCTTTGCCTTTCCAAGTACCAAATAACTAGGGGAAAGAACATCCTTTTCTCAAATCTTATTACCCTTTTACAGTCTCCAGACTTTTTTTCCTGGTAAATTTAATTGTAGTCATACTCTAATATCTCTCCTTTAGCACAAGAGCGTGTATGTGCACGAAGTTGCTCTCTTATTGTGCTCTTCTATTTGTTAACAGTACCGTCATCTGCTTGATAATGTCACATTAGGGAAGACAGGGCTCTATATTTTTTAAGATATTATTCCAAGTTACAGTTACAGAGTGCTAATGGAAAGTCAGGCTTTTCATATCATCTTGCTGTAGCCAAATATTTAATTAAATGTTGCATGTTTTTGCAGCTGAGCATTAAGACTTTTGTTCCACATGCTTAAACACATGCTCTAAATCTTCATAAGCCCCCTGGTTCATTCTGCTTCGCAGCATTGTGCTGAGGTGATAGTCAAGGGGAGGCTGTAAATCTCAGCAATTTGCAGTAAGAAAATGGTATTGTACCTTGCAAATGTAAAGAATACGCTTTCAATAACCTTCTAAACAGTGTTTTAATGTCATTAAAGCAGTCTGAGGAGGGTGATGCTCAGTTGAGAAGAGAGTTAATCGCTTTCTGTCTGTGCAGGCAGGTGGCCATGTACAACTGTAATATTTCTTTTCTGTGGCTATTAGCTTGCAGATATTGATATCCATCCAGGTTTACCATTGATATTAATGTTTTCCAGCTGCTGCTTGCTAGTGTGAGAATATTTCTGGTAACTGAGGAACATATTTGAGTATGTGTAGATGTCATACAGTTTGGCTGCATATGAAACACTTCATTTTTGAAAAAATAAAAAAAAAAAAAGGAAGTTGAATGTGAGGTTCAGCAAAGCCAGCTGGCTTCAGGGCCTCTGGTTCCATGGTATGATTTACCTTCTAACTTCATTCATGGGGCTAGCAAACAGTGCTGAAGTCTTTCTGTATCTCTTCTTGGTTTTTATTGAGAGAATTGTACCGGCAAATGCTAGAGATGTGATCAAAGATCCCAGCTAAATTTCACTCTTCTACATATAAAACTTAGTATTTTAATACTCATTTGAAAGTACTGAATTACAGACAGTCACTGCAGGTTAACTTTTGTTTAGCATTTCTAAGAATTTCTTTGTAGTTCTTTAAATGAAATTGCAAAAATATTCTTAATGACAATGACATTTTGTAAGGACTGAGATCTCGCTTCACACTGTTATTTATAGTTACCTTTGAAGGAAAGATTGTAAGGAGAATCTCTTAAGAGCACTTTAGTGAATTTACAAATTGTAACTCATGAAAATAAAATTTGGAACTTCAAAAAAAGTGAGGAAACTCCCATGTCTCCAGCAACATTGAAATTGCATGTTGATTTGTATTTGAATTACTTGGTATAGCAGATAATATTAGCACATTATCCTGAATAAGTTTTAGAACTGCTTTCATTTTAATCTAGCTTGATAAAAAATATTTATTTGCCAGCTGATGATAATAGGAATGAAGAAGGAAAAATGGTCAAAAACGTGCAGGCAAAACACTTGAAGTGGTTTAACAGGCAACCAGTTTAAAATTCTCATGTTTTCATTAATTCTGTGCTATAAATAACATAAATAAAATCAAATGATTGTTTTAGTGCTCCAGCTGGAAAATCACCCAAAGCACCAAAAATGCCAGTTATGTGCAAATGAGCAAAGGCTTTCATGTCAAAACACTGCAGATTGAGAGCTAAGAGCATGGAGCATCTTGCAGTGATGCACTGTAGCTAGCCTGTAGACAGCAAAACTGTTCTTGACTTTTTCAACTTAATTTATTTCTTTAGGGCAGTTTTGGATTCTGCCTGTCAGTTTGAAATAGAATAGATGTTGGGAATGCCTCTTTTCTCTACCTGTACTGATTTTGGCAGACTCCCACTTTTTTGCACTCCTGACATACCAGTTTACCAGAGACACAGTTTTCCTCTTTTCCATCCACAATTCTGTCTTCCCTGTGGCCTTGTTGAACAGTCTTTTATCAGATTTATTTCAAATGGTGCTAGATATCTCGACTCCTGAATATGTAAGCTTGTTAGGACAAAGCATGCTAAGGAGAAACACCCACACAAATTTTTAAATGAATTTAAAGAAATCCTGTGTTTCTTGAATTTATCTGAACACCGGGCTAACAGGTTTGAATGACTGAAATAAGCAGGCACTCCTTTTTTTAAATGAATTTTTCAGATGTCCTTCCTTGCACACATGCAGTGTTCCCAGTCTTAAGCATTTAAAATGAGTGGTGTCATAAGAAACCATGAGACAAAAATGCCTTCTGGGTTGAGGAGTCTTTCCAGACTTTCCTTGCTAAAATGAGGATTAGAAATGAAATATTCAGTTATTTCTGTAATAAATACTAGAGTTGATCCTTAAAAAAAATCCAGATACTCCAAGGTTATGGTAAGATGATGAACTAACAATTTACAAATATAAGAGTTCATAGAAACTGAGTTCATGTGAAAGTAAGTGTTGTATGGCTATGATCCCATCCTATTTAGTTACTTTAACCTCATTTCTTTCCCAGGCATGACTCTTTAAAATTATTTGGCACATATTCCTGACTGGCCTCTGACAAACACGATAACGAAAGTAGTTTTCTTTTAGTTTAAAAGAAAGAAAAAAATCCTCTTAGACTTTTTTTCTTCCTTTGTAACAGATATTTGAATTCTTTACATGGGAATTATGCTTATTTTTTAAATTCATATCCAACCTTTATTTGCTTTTAAGGTAAATATATTATCCAACCAATGACTACAAAAATAGGTAGTGAATCTTCTCAGCTGACACTGATATGAAATTTTTCAAAAGCCTTGTGTTTGCACAGTTGCCATGATGGAACGTGCATGGAAGTAGAAGTCTCTACAACAACATGTGTATACGTGTATACCCTTTATCTAACTGTAATGAAAAAACCCACTGACATAAAAATGTATTAAAAAGTTACATAAAAGTCAATGGGTACAAAGTTAGAGGTTTACAAATTGAGTCTGTGATTTCAAGCCTACAACTCAGTCCTTTGTAGCCACTTGGCCCTTGGTGGGGTTACTAAGAACTGAGACCTTCATGGCCATTCTTCAATCTCCTGGTATTATTTCTCTGGGCACATTTGCACTGCTGATCTGAATTTACGTAAATGTCTTTTGGAACTCCAGGATAGAGGGTAGTTTGAGTAGAAAACATGAAAATGCCACTACTCAACGGAATCTACCTAAACTTGTCACCCTTCAGATCCAGATCCTTAATTCTTGCTATTGTCTGTAGATGATCCTTTCATATCCTGCTCTGTTGAGCATCATCTCCAGCAACACTGCATTACTACATCTAGTTGATATTTTAGCACATTTTAAAGGAAGGCATTTCTAATTGCCATGACTGTCTCTGACTGAAATAATGTAGTTTACTACAGCTCAGAACTGTAGGTAGGAAAGGCAGCTTCTGTGGTATATGACAAATATGACTCAGTAGTTGTAGTCTTTGAAAGTCTTTAAAAAAGTCTTGGAAAGTTAGTGAACCAGTTTAGAGCTTCCTCTTGTATCTGTTCAAATCTGAGTAATTTCTCCTAAAAGGGGTGTCTTTTTAACAAAGAAAGGCATACATCTAGTTAATAAATATAGAATAAACATAGAATAAACATAGCATTGACCATGATGCATCAGTCCACCACCTGAAACCCTAATGAAAGCAGGCTAAAACGGTTTATTGAAGTTTTTCAAGCATTCACAGTGTTCTGTTTAGGCGAAATTACTTTGTTTCCTTATATCTGTAAGATGTAGGAATAAAGCACTAAGATGGATGCCAAGCAGTAGCTTCACCTTTATCCAGCTGGATACACCTGAGCTTTCTTAGTTTGAGAAAATACTCTTATCATCAAGTGGACCGAAACTGAGTGAACTGTGCGAATTTGGAACTATAAATCGTGTCCATGTACATATGTTCTCAGCCTAGAGGCATAAATGCAAAGATGCTTGGTTCCAGGACGAGCTTTCAGCAATACCTGAAAATGTTAGGAGATGCTTTACAGTTCTGTATTACAAAATTAGAGCAGTACTATAAAATCTAGATGAGTGACTCGCTCATTATGTTATTCTGGTATGTGTGATACAATGGTAAGCTTCAGAGACAGTAATTCAGTACAGTGCCAATATGCAGAAAAACAGCATTCTCTAACAGAAATTTGAGAACTCATATGGAATGAACTTGGTTTTTAAAACAACACCAGCTGGAAAAGACTGAGTAGATTTTGGGCTCTCACATCTTCCCAGACTGTTGTAAACCCCTGAAAAAACAGGGAACAAGAGATAGTCTCACGATTTTGAACTACGTTACATTTTATTGCAGTAATATTTGTCTGTATTTGGGCATTGGGAAAGAAGGTCTCGTCTGTTATTTTTACCATGGTATGTAAAATATACCAGAAACTTAAACCAGGGGAATATCGTCTCACTGCTCTAGGGTGACAGTTTCACCTGAAGAAGATAACTCCTGCTCCCAACAATCATGTGATTTTAGGGGTATGAGGTTGGTTCTTTAGATTTGCAGAAAGATGCAGAGCTGCGACAGGCTTCACACATGAAGCTAAGTGTGAATAGCAGGATATGACAAAATGTAAAGGTGTGATGGTAGTTTTGCAGTACTTATCTATGTTGTCCTGAATAAAGAGAATAATTTCTTCTATATTTTATTTCTGTGTTTGAATGAAGTAGGTTATGTCAGATTCTGTCAGAAGTGTGTGATATGAGAGAAGTTTGCAGTCACTGGCAGCTATCGTGGAAGGACCCCTCTTTGTAACCCCATATATTCACGCAGAATAGACTTTGAAAAGAAACCTTGTCTTAATTGTTCCTTTGCAAAAGCTAATAAATACTTAAATAGAAGACTTGCCCTTTTATAGTGAAGAGTTACTGAGCTGAAATTGGTAGTGAAATTGGCCATTTATGGAAAAAAGGTTTTTATTCTGCTTTATGTCTCCATCACAGAATAAGCTTAACTATGGCATGGCTTACCAGTTATCTGTGGTTAAAAATAGAAGAAGTACAAGAGAGTAAGAGATTGTGGTAGGTAAGAGACTTAAATGAAGATTTCGGGTTGCAAATACCCTTAAAACAGTTACGTGTTTCTTGAGAAAAATTCCTTGATACCGGTTCACCTTAATAATTTCTGAAATAGTATCAGACCACTGAAAGTAATATTTCCAAATATGGATATGAGACTTTTATGCATTTGAATCATATTTAGACCCATTTGAGACGTGTGAATTTAGTGCTTGACTTGTACATGTGGGTGGATTACCCAGAAGACTGCAGTGAGCAGAACTGTATACACGATTTCTGCAGAGCATCTTGGCTTGTGGCAGACAGCATTTTAAAGTTCATGAAGCACAGCTCCCTCTCCTCACCCCCAAGCAAATGAATTGCCAAACCCTGGGAGACAGAGCTGAGGCAGCAGGGCTGAGGCATGCATTCAGTTCCCATTCCTTGATGAGATCTCGTAGGGGAATGCAGGGCCTCTGTCCCACCAGCTAACCTGCGAGTGGAATGTAAAATATCCCAAACAAATAGGGAATAAATTACCAAAAGCCTCAGGAAAAGCCAATTATTGTTGGGAGTCTTGGCAGCTGTGTCCTGTTAACTGCTTTAAAATGAGCTGATATCCTCTTTCTTCTAAAATGTGGACTTCCTGGGTCATGGATGGGTTCCATGTATGTGCTAATATGGGAGACAGCAAAATGGGATGACAGTGCTGGTTTGAAACATGGTCTACTAATGAAGCCTATTAATGCTGAAAGGTCTAACAGAACCTTCCTAGTGGTATTTTTCTTTTTGTTTGTGGATATGTCTTGAAAAATGAAAGACAATTTTCCATATTTCTCAAGTCTCCAATGCTTTGATAGACTTCTCTTATTTTAATCCTGAAAAAGCTCAGTTAGACTTTGATGTCTGCCTGCCTTCCTTGGTTAGAATAAATGTTTTTTCAAATAGCCATCAATTGAAAGCTCTTTAAACTGAAGGGGTGATTCTAAGAGTTCTCTATAAGTAGCTTTCCATATAACATGTGGACCTTGGAAAGTACACTGTTTTCTGTAGTATGGTCTGAGTTGACCAAAATTGCAAAATGGCATGCATACAACTGTGATGGAGGGCTAGTCTACATCAAGGGTAATACAATCTAGAGGCAATTGATATGCATTTTGAACTGCAGAAATTGAATTGCAGCCATATTAAGCATTAACTACATTTGCTGACACAAAATGCAAGTCAGTGCTCAGGTGAGAGGGAGGGAAAGGGACCACATCCAACTCTGTAGCTATCCCTGCAAAGTTATTTTTCTTTTGCTTTCATTTGATGAGTTTAAATTTGATAGCTCTAAGATGGGCAGATTTCCTACTGATACTTAAATGGAAAAGAGAAATTAGATATTTTATTGAAAGGAGATAGGGACCTGATGACCTTTCTTGCTTTCTAGCTTTCATTTCATTCCTGCTGTATTGTTATTTCTTTTTTTTGGGTAGCTGCTAGCTTGACATGGTTCTGGCTGAGTAATTATTAAATCAGATTTCTTCCTTTCCTGGTTTGAACATAAATCTCAGTGTAATTCATGGATTGCGCTAGCTGCTCACTTCTTGGCAAATGGACTTGTTAGCCTCCAGTTATATGTAACATTCCCTCTAGCAGAGCTGGTCAACCAATCCAATATAACCTGAATCAAAACCAAGTAAAAGAAAGGAGAAAGTAAGTCAGTGCACCTGTCAGAATGAGAGTTAGGCAATCCAGATCTGGTAGTCTTGAATCCAAAGTGACATATCTAACATCTTAACACATGATGTGTTTGTTGCCTGGCAGAGCTCTTACTTTGGGATTTTTAGAAACATTTTATATTTTCAAAGTTGATTTCTCAAAGCAAACCATCATCATCCTCTTGGGAAACAAGACAAAAATCTCTAATTGAGATTGGTTTTATTCTGCAGCCCCTTCTGTCAGCTTGCAACACTGAAACTGAAAAGCAAATTCTGCCTCTTTCCTTTCAATCATTTATGGTACACTGAATACGTGTTAATTTATAACCAAAATGTGGCACTGAAGTAGCATAATGACAGCATACATATAGTTCTTCATCTGGATCAAGAAATACAGTTCTTAATCCTCAAGTTTTGGAGAATATTGCCAGTCAGAATTAGAGATTGCCTAAAACGGCTTAGTATTTTGAACAGCCATTAGAGGAGTGTAAAAGAGTAGTGGTGAAGAAGATGGAGAGAGGTATTTGTAAGACACAAATAAAAATCAGCTGTTTAATGCTTTCTACTTGCTAGTGATTGTCGTGTACTGATTCTATGTTATTTTGATAATCCTTCCCAGTGACTAAAGAAACTGTTAAGCCTGGTCTTTTTAAGGTATTGCTTATTTGAAAAATGAAGGGGGGAAAGGGAAGAAAGTAAATATCCAGTACAAACATTCATATTAAATAAGACATAAAAAGAAAGTCTGGAACATGAGATTTTCTTCTGTGTTTTATGTATGCTGTTTCAAAAACCCCACATACTGTGCTTGTGTGAGAACCAGGAAGTGAGAATGACCAAAGTGACAAACTTAATAATATAGACCAACCTACAGCCTGGTAGAAAATATACATTCACAAATGAGTGTCCAGGAACAGGAATGTAAAAAGTTTTCCAAGATGCTGAGCTTTCATGCTTACATTTCTCTCATTTATATTGAGCATGTCTTTACTACAAGGCATTATTACAACAGAGCTGTGAGAAGCTTAGAGCTGATAAGGTTCTGACACTGATACTGTAGTCACGAAGAGGAGTTTTTTCTTAGCAACATGAAAAATACTTGTAATTCAGCCCAAAGTCTTGCCAGTTTAATTATAGGTAGTTTTAATGTTACGCAAAACATGACTTGACTTGTATACCTTGACTTCAGTATGGAATTTTTAGTTTAAAATGAAACTCTGTACACAAGACTAAAAGTCAAAAGTTATTGCTTCAAAGAGAAATTCAGTAGCTCTTCAGGAAGTCAGTGTAAAATACTCTTTAAGTTCTGCTGAGGTAGTTAAGTGGGTTTTGTGTTTGCTGCTTGCAGGAATTTGAATTCCACCAGCAGTATGATATGTAATACTGTCCTAAAGATGTAAGTGTATTTAGCTTTCTAATCCAATGTTAAATTTGCAGGTATTTTCAGAATAACTTTCCAGTTACTAATTTAACTGTCATTAGCTGGACGATGAAATTGGTTTAATCCTGTGCTCTTGTGTATACCTTAATTTCTGAGGGATGCTATTGTGGTGTTCAGGGCCCAGGTTATTGGGAAGGTGGGCATGTCACCAGTAACTGAAGCAGCTGCATGTTCTATGATGCAGATTTGGGAGAAGAGAACTGTGGGTGTTTTCTTAAAATCAGCCAACCTCTTCTAATGTCTAAATGTGAAGCTGCAGTACCTCCTGGAGCATCAAGTGGATGTGCAATCATTTCCTTTGGAGGAAAAATAGAGGAAAGCCACTGCTGCAGCTTAATGTGGAGCTGAAATTGATAAAAGCAGATAGAGGAGGTGTTAACTAGATCCTGTATCTTAATGGAATGGTAATGGAAGAAGTAATGGAATGAAGAAGTCAATAACAGATATTTAATTTAAATTGCTATTTTTTTGTTTTGCTGAATAAAACAGATACTGTGTATTTTGAAAGAAAGTGTTTGCAATATTCTCAGAAACACCATAGCAAGCATCACAGCAGTGCGCACTGCTGTAGGTGGATGGTGACTGGTCTTGCTTCCCTTTGGTGTAATTGTGGAGGGAGTCACGTGCTGCAGTCAGAAATGGTGTGCTGTAGTCCATGTGGGTTGTATTTAAAACAGAAAAAAAAAGATAATTGGATTTTGTTCACATTTATAAACATGGTTTCATTGCCTGCAGGGAGGCATGACACCATGCAACCAGAAGGAAAATACATAGTCTCAGGATTGCCATGATCTATTATAGGCTTGAACTGTCTGTTAAAGAGTTCTGTTCCTAGCCATAGGATGTTTTCTTCCTGCCAAGATGTATGCCCAGTGCTTTTCCCAGTGAGCATCACCAAGAGCACCCCAGAGATGGGAAAAAATAAAATCCTGAAGAGTTTAGCTGTCACTTTGAGAATCCATTTTCAAAATAAAACTGATAGTTCCAAGACTTCAAAGTTAATGTATCCATTTCTTATAGCACACTGTAACTTATATTCTAAGGACTGTCCCAAAGTTGATTAAAACTAGTCTGACCAGCGAAATGGGCATTAATGTAATACAGGGGTTTTTAAGTGTGGAATGTTAAACAGATATCATGTTAATGTAGATGCCCATAAATAACTATCTCCAGTGACAGTTACCTAGTTAAATATCCTAAGGTCTTTTTCAAAAAGTGAATGTGGCTCTCCACATTCTTGTTAAGGAAATGGCAGGTAAGTTATTTATGCAAACAATAACTGAAAGCTTTGCTATTGAAGAATATATATAAAAAAGGATTGTACAGTAATTTCTTTTGTTACCAGCATGAATTTGAAATCTCTTCATGTGCTCTGTACTGTATGTTCTTTGTTCAGGTTGAGACTAGAGAAATACGAGGTATAGGTGTTAAGCTTGAAAAAATTCCCTTTCTCAGAGAGCAGTCCCTCCAGGAATGGGGTCTTCCCACTTCTTTAGGATTGTAGTGGGAAGGAGGCTAATGTTTTCATTGCTAACTAGCATCTGACTGTCACATTTTTGGAGTGTCTCTTTTGAAGGGACCCAAACCAGTTCAGATGTCTGCAAGCCAAGCATATTTGTGGTATTGAGATCCATGATAAAGATAGCACTAGAGGGACAAAATTCAGGCAAAATGTGAGTTAGAAGGAAGTCATCCCATTATCTGGGCTTTTATCACTTTGTGTGTTTTTGTAATTAGGGATGATGGTGGTGTCTTAGGTATTTGAGGGAGGTAAAAAGTGGTTGGCCATAATTGGAATAATATGTGTGGAATCTCGCCTCTCCCTTGGTTGGGCAAGTTTCTAGGACCTGAACAGTTTGAAAGATGTGAGCAATAACCACCTCTGAAATTTGCACAATTTCCTATTTAGGAATTTTATTCTAGGATAAAGGTTAGAAAACTTTAGCTAGTGTAAAATATTTATTAAACAGCTTTCTGGGGAATCATGCACAAACCTAAAAGTAATGTGGCAATTTAGAATAAAGCACATGCTTATATTTTTGGCTTAGTCTTTTGGGTTATTTTAAAGCCTGCAAACTGTTTCTACAAGAGGTGTTCTTGAAAAGTTAATCTCAGTCTCTGCAAAACAGGTGTTTACAGCAGAGTTTCCCCTTCCAACCGTGTGCCTAACAATAGTGTGATTAAGATCTCAGTCGGGGGCAGACTGACTTCTGGCTGCATGTGTGTACCTGCACGATCATGTCTGCAAGCTGCTTTTATTATTCAACAAAAAGAACATATGCAGTTAATCTGAATATAGGAGATATGCTTTGAACATTAATGGGTCTCCAGTCTGTAGGAAGGCTGATAGACTGAATGGGGCAGCATTTTTCATTTAAGCAGTCAGAGCTTGAAGTCAGAACTCAAGGCTGAGCAACACGTACATGGCATCATGAAAATAACGCATTTTATGCTGCTTCTGTGTTGCTCTGTTTTTCATATGGCTTGAGTTTCTGTTACAAACAATGCAAAACAGCCTTAGAGGAGCTGACAGGGATGAAACTGGAGGCACTGGAAGTTTTATTTGTGCTGCTGGGCAATGTAGTGTTGCGTTGCAAAAAGACACTTGTGCAAAAAAACCCAGTGCAATTCTGATTTGAAACCAGAAATAGAAAAGTATCACATAACGTTAAAACCAAGATAGATCAGTTGTAGACAATTGTCTAAAGACAATAGGTGTGATGTTATTTCTATCCACGTTAGCTGGTCTAATAAAAGATATTATCTCAACCTACAAAGTACAGCTTTGCCTGGGGTGAGTGGGGAGTCTGCATACAAAAGAGCATTTCTTCCATGTTGTTTGCTGACTCAGGAAGGCAAGACTGGTCCAAGTTCTGATCATGTTTGCTGCAAGATGGCTTGCAGATGTAGCTGGAGAACCCAATGGTTTAGCATCAGCTTAAAGAAATGAAATCTATTATGTTCGAGAGCACGGTCTTACAGAGCAGCTCTGCAGCTTCACTTAAAGTGGCTTTAATGCAGGGTGACACACACAGAGACTGCACAAGGCAGTACCTTGGTGTGTTTACTTTTGCAGACCCTCCTACAGCTAAAGTTGTGCTGGTATCTGACCAGAATCAGGCTGGGCAGTGGATCTTCAGTCACTATGTGTCTCCAGGTTCTTCAGTTGTACAGTAATCCAAGTCAGGAAGATGCAAGTTCAAAGTCTTTGTAAGTTGCTTTCAATGTAACTCTCAAAATCTTCATCAAACTTTGATCAAATAATGGACAAATTGTATTTTTACTTAGGATTTTTGCTCAGCTGGTTAATTTTTTCTACCTAGAGTGCAAAGACAAATGATATGTGTGAAATCCTTATGGTTTCAGGTTGCTGTTAAATGATTGATAGTTTTGGCAAAACCTTTGCCAGTAGTGAAACTGCTGGTCTTTGTTCCTGTTCTGTTCTTAGAAAAATAGGCTCCTAATTGTTGAATTAATACAAGTCAGAACTCAAGTATTTCACATGAATCTTAGTAATATCTCAGGTACAACTTTTTAGTTTGCTCTCAAAATAATTGTCATGTGATTATTAACTTTGTGGAGAACGTGCTTTATATTATTATTTATGCTTCTCAAATGAAGCAGTTACTTATGCATAAGTTCTTAAATAGCTAGGCACAATTTTATATCTGCCTGCAGTGTGCTCAGATTGCCATAGTTGTAGTAATTGGCATGTATTAGCAACTATCATAATTCAGATATGTTAATGACAAATGGCCCATATTAAAAAGCACATAATAC
>JBCJKH010031842.1:0-10763 GCA_039877255.1 Loriculus beryllinus
CTTTCCCTTTCCCTTTCCCTTTCCCTTTCCCTTTCCCTTTCCCTTTCCCTTTCCCTTTCCCTTTCCCTTTCCTTTCCCTTTCCCTTTCCCTTTCCCTTTCCCTTTCCCTTTCCCTTTCCCTTTCCCTTTCCCTTTCCCCTTCCTTAACCTTTTTTTAAAAAATTTTTGAAGTGAAACAAATACATATTGAAACAGTGGATTTTCCTATCCAGTGGCATTCTGGCTTATCTATTATCTGTGTTTACCCCCTGCCTTGCCCAAAGTGTTTCACTGGCATGATTTCTTCTAGAGACTGATTTTTAATTTTGGAGTTAGCTGTACCATTATGAGATGCTAGCAGCAAAGGAAATAAGGTTTGAAATGTCTCCATACATTAGTAGTTTGAAATACAGACATGAAAACCAGCAAACCCAGAGGCATACACAATAGAGCCACAGTTTCCTATGCTCTGTAGGCTATTGATCAGTAACTACTTTTTCCACAGCAAGGCAAGGAAAAAGCTGTTGAAAGAACATTTGACTTTTTAAAGAATTTGTACCTCTAAGCTTGACCTTTATACAGGCCAATATTTAGGGTACATCAAGACAGATTTTATACATGTCCCAGCTTAAAGCTGTACAATGGAGAGAATAGCTTGAGAACTTGGCCTAAATGTCTCTAATTCTTCATGTTCCCAGCTGTTGGAGCATCTGTTTTTTTTTCATTTCCTTAACCAAACCCCATAAAACTAACAGCCCTGACCCTTTCTGGCAGAATTATGGATGTGATTTCTTTAAGGAAATCATTGTGGTTCTAATAATAAGAACCATCTGTCTCACAATGGTTTGGTTTCAGACACACTGGAACATTGAACATTGTTATAGAAAAAAACATAAATTATATGCTGCTGTGGAAGCTTTAAAAATTCTGTGTAAATTTCTCTGCTGCTGTAAATAGGTACGGTTTCACCGCATACCCTGACAGAAAATCTAGCCTCTTGTGTTTCTGGTATCAAATAAAAAGAAAATCACATAAAAGAAAATCAGGCTAACTTTTAAGCCACTGCCTGTGTCATCTGCAATAAATACTGCACTGTAAACTTGTAACTACCATAATTTTTCTTGGTTTATTGTGCATATAGGACTGTACTATCCAAAGTAGATGGGAACAGGAGCAATTGACTTTCTGTCTAAATTGTACAAGCAGAGAATTTAATTGTATGCTAGAGATTTGAAAGGTTTATGAGATTGTAACAGAAAAATCATGAGTAACTGTAAAAAACACAGCAGAAGAGGTATTATGTCAAATTACTGTTAATTTCAGTGGTCATAGAGTAAGATCCCAGAGATGCATTAACCTGTTAAAGTCAATGGAACACCATTCAGAAGAGATCATCCAGATCTCTTACAAGTATGAATCCAGACTTATAACTCGCTGTCATGAAGAAAGAAATAACGCAGATGTAAATCCAGTCTGATCAGAATCAGGTGAAAAAGGAAATTTCATGTACTGATTACCTAGACTATTCACGGTGCTACCAATTATTATTCAGAATTGAACCAATTATTATTATTATTGCATTTTGTTAAAGTAAATTAAGAAAATAACACATTTCAGACATTGAAAGATATATTATTGCTCTCAAAAATGGGAGATTGTTACTATACTTCTCATCTACCTTGGTATGAATGCAGGTACCGTTGGCAATATCATAACATTTATGTTGCAAAGGGGAGTGCAAGTCTAATCGTAAATTAGCTAACTTTTATCAACACCACGATCTTTGCACCTAACCCTCCCACTGCAGGGTGGATTAAAGCTTCAAAGGTGCTCAATATGATTTCTAAATGTGTTAACTTGGCTGAGAAAAAAAAGCTCATTAAAAACCCATAGCTGTTTATCCCTGTCAGTTCAAGACTCAGAACCCTCAGGAGAGGCTGAATACAAATAATCTTTGAGTGATGGTGATCCCAGTTTCCCCTAATATGCCAGGTTTGCTCTGTAGAATAGAGCAAAAAGGACTTTTATTTTCTAGGCTGTAGGCTTGATCTTCAGAATGTAAAGCTCTAAAGAAATGATACTTGACTAAAAAGATTAAAAGGACTCCATTAACTGAGTGACTGCAATTGAAGCTGGAGAGAGGGGTGAGAATATGTGAGGGACAACTCTGCAGGCACCAAGGTCAGTGAGGAAAGAGTGGAGGAGGTGCTGCAGGCACCTGAACAGAGATTACTCTGCAGCCTGTGGTGAAGACCATGGTGAGGCAGGCTATCTCCCTTCAGCCCATGGAGGTTAATGGTGGAGCAGATATCCACCTACAGTGTGGGGGACCCTATGCCAGAGCAGGTGAATGCCTGAAGGAGTCTGTGACCCTGTGGGAAGCCCACGCTGCAGCAGGGAAGAGTGTGAGCAGTCTTTCCCCTGAGGAGGAAGCAGTGGCAGAGACAATGTGTGATGAAACGACCACAACCACCATTCCATGTCCCCCTGTGTTGATGAGAGGAGTAAAGTAGAGAAAACTTGGAGTGGAGTAAAGTCTGGGAAAAAGGGAAGGGTGGAAGGAAGGTATTTTTAAGATTTGTCTTTTACTTCTCATTATTCTACCATGATTTGATTGGTAATAAATTAAACTACTTCTCTCAGTTGAGTCTGTTTTGCCTATGACAATAATTGGTGAATGATCTCTCTCTGTCTTTATCTGGACCCATCAGCCTTTCGTTATATTTTCTCTCCCCTGTCCAACTGATGGCAGTGATAGAGCAACTTTAGTGGGCACCTGGTGTCAAGCCAGGGCCAAGCCACCATTGACCTCCCTAGATACCGGAGCAGCAAACACACAAGTTTTTTCCCACGAGGAATGGCTGAAGGGATCAGCAAGACAAGGAAAGCAGTTTACCTTCAGCCAGCAGCAAAGATGTAAAGCTTCTGGGCACTAACGCAGATGCTAGCCAGCAAAAAAGGCTACGGAGAGTGTCTGTGTTTGGAAAAACACAAACGTTTGGTTCCTGGTCCTGAAAAGAGTCATTCAGCTGTAACAAACTGTTGATATTCAGCTCTTTTGTAATGCCAATCGGCTGGGGGTAGAACTGCCAAGGACAAGCAGGCTCCCACTCCAACTCATAGAGCTTGCAGTCTGCCATCCATAAGGAAAGGGAACAAGACTGCAAGCCAGCCCTTGGCTGGAAGGGAAAACTAAGTGACAGGCAGCCTGCCCTGCGGCAGCACCGTGGCTCATGAGGGCAATAAGCTTTCATTTGGCTCCCGTGATTAAAACAGAGCATTGTCCCTCGGCATCAGCTCCTGGTTCATCAGTCATCTGTTCCAATGAGTTTGGCTCCATCTCTGAGGCAGGCATAGTGAAACTGATTCCCGCTTTCAGAAACAATTTAGCCTCATTGTGAAAACAATTGAATAAAGACCTCTCCAGCTTTGCCATAAATTCAGTGTCCTGAACTGAAACTGTACTAACGAGATACCATGCCTATCTCTGTGTGTTGAATCTTTTCTTTATGGAAGCAGAAGCTGGAAGATAAGCAAGAATAAGGATAACAAAGCAGATTCAGCAACCTTTTCTCAGCACTAAATCCTTCACCAGTCCTTGCTTCCACTAACTGCAATTGGGTTTAGGCTACAGGGTTCCTCCCTCCTCCCATCTCAGGTTAAAAATCAAAAAGGTGAAAAAAAGAATCATATTGTGTTCAGTCCCCCACTATTTTAATATTTTCTGAAAAGTTCTTTCCTAGTCTGGAGCAAGAAAACCAAATTTTCCCCTGTGAAAATACAGAGAAACAATTCACTCAAGTTGTTATCACAGAATGAGTAAGTGTTGTCAAGTCACTTGAATCCACTTGCTAGAGAAAAAATTTTGAATCATAGTATCAGCATTAACTTTCCTTGATTATATCTGAATATGTTTAATATTTTTATGGCAGTACACACTGATGCTCCTGCAAGGGAAGTTTACGCATCTTTCTGGTTCTTGGATGGCTGTTTCACATGCAGAATTTAAGTACTTCTGTCTCCCTGTCTTTTGCTCTCCTTCCTCTCTTCCATTTCTGTTATTACTGTTGCTATTACCAGTATTATTACTAAATAAGTCTGAGGCTGGAGTTCAGGTGAAAGCCAGTGTATGTGCTGGAATTAGCAGCCCCACTTCATACCAGAGAGCAATGTGCTGTGCTGCACAAAACTGACTTGGGAATTCATGCCAATTCATGCCAATTCATGCCAATTCATGCCAAGGGTTCATGCCTTGGGAAATTAGATTGCTCCAAATACTCCTAAGGTGTAGCTACAATTTGAGACTGAACTATGTATTAAGGGAAGCTGTTTTAATAAATCTTCATGTTTTAATGAGCCCTTAGCCCATGCTCCTCTTTGTAGCCAAAGATTTACCATTTCCTTTAATGAAAGAAGGTTTAGGCAATGTGTTAAATCCAGAACAATTTACTCAGCTGTATGATGCCAGCTGACAACACCACAAATGTGAAGGAAACACTGTAGTTTTAAAAGCAGTGAAAAAACCTGACAATACAATGATGCCTGTCACAATGGTTTCTCACTGAGGACGAGGGCTCATGAGCACTTGCTTTAAGACACTGTGAAGTTTAAACCTCAGTGTGCTTTCTGTACTGTCCTTACGACCATGCATTAAGTGCAAATTCTTTGTCTTATTTACTAAACCAGTTCTTGGCAAAAAAAATCCATGCATTTTCAGTTTTCAGTAATTTTCTAGTGTAGTAAAAATAATAGGACAACTATGTAGCTGCAGTGGATTTTTACTTGTGGTTGGCAAGATTGTAAGGATCAAAAGGATGATTCATCTTGTAGCATAATTTTATAGTAGAAAGAAGAGGCGTGTGGTGAAAATTCAGGGTACTGGAAGTAAGAGGAGGTAACTGGAACCTCTGTTATTTCAACCTCTGTTGTTGGCAGTGTAGAACACAAAACCTACAGCAATATTTTACGCTACGGAATTTAAAGATGCATCCAGTGGGACAGGCTTGGTTTTGTTAGGTCACAGATTTAGACTACATGTTTGGGTGGGGGAAAGCACCACACCAAAAGCATGCCTTCCAATCTCATATTTTAAGGATGGCCATGATTTGCTTCTATGCACAGGGAGCAGTAAGAATAACATTTCTACTTTTTTTGGTTTTAAGTATTCTGTGTGTCTATGTAAGCATGGACATTTCATTCCACCTACTGTGCTCTGGGTCTTGGAGCATGAAAGCAGTGTTCCTTCTAAATAAAACCAAATCAAAGGTCCATGCTGTCCATGTATTACACCTCAGTCAATGGTGGGTGTTTTGGTCACTGGAGTGGAATAGGATTAACTTGAAATAATCCCTCAAATATGTATAGATGTGGAAATCCGGTTCCTGACAGCAACTGTTTGTTTCTAAAGACCTGCTTTATCAGACAGCACTACTTATGAGTGTACATAGATCCTCACAGATTTTTTTTCTGAGATAACTTTCAACCACTCTTCCTTTCCTTTCATATACCCTCGTCTTCTTAACTGTGGCTCTTCAGAAACTCTGTAGAAAATGATGGCACAAGGACAGATGAAATGGGGAGTAACTGAGGTGTCTAAAGTTCTTTAGCTTCTCCTTGAAATTCTGTGCCTTTGTGAGCAAGGATCCAGCTTTATGATATTCAGTTACATGACTTTGGCTCAGGTATACTGTCAAAACCTCTAGCAATCTGTAACTGAAAGAACACATAAAGCAAGACCATGTAAAAATAAACCCCTTGAATAAGAGGGCCAATTTGAGAATAGCCAGTAACTTGAAGTCTGGGGAGATGAACGCTGAGTGAAAATAGCAGCTTGGCAAATGTAAGGATCAGTCTGTTTCAGGTAACATAGTTCTCCCTCAATGTCTCCTTAAACTTTAGCTGTCCATCTAATGATAAGATGGGGGTAAGCCTCTCAGTGTCTGACCTAGTTTCATGTTAGTCCCAGCAATTTACTGTGTTTTCAAACAATAAATATTTCTTGTGCACTCCCAAATTGTATAAAATCCTGCTTTCAAGGTGTACAAATAAAGTAATTCAGAGAGCTGAGGGTTACGTTTCCTGTGATCTGAATCTGCTGTTAAGCCACCTCAAATCTAGAGTTATATCTGTTTCCTTTCTTGGCAGTTTGCCCCAGGGAGCCAATTAAACTTTTGAGAATGAGAGCTAGGTTCAAATTCTGCCTTATGCATCACTTACAGACTTGTGAGCCAAGCTGTAGCTGCTTGTTTGTAACTTTTATTTCCAAGCTGATGCATGAGCTGGAAAATATCCACCTGGGTCTCCAATGCCAGGTTGAGTTTGGAAAAGGAAAATGAAAAAGAAAATAAAAAAGAAAAAGAAAAAAGAAAAAGTAAAGAAAAAGAAAAGAAAAAAGAAAAAGAAAAAGTAAAAGAAAAGAAAAAAGAAAAAGAAAAAGAAAAGAAAAAGAAAAAAGAAAAAGAAAAAGAAAAAGGAAAAGAAAAAGGAAAAGGAAAAGAAAAAGGAAAAGGAAAAGGAAAAGAAAGAAAAAGAAGAAGAAAAAGAAAAAAAGAAAAAGAAAAAGAAAAAAAAGAAAAAGAAAAAGAAAAAGAAAAGAAAAAGAAAAAAGAAAAAGAAAAAAAGAAAAAGAAAAAAAGAAAAAGAAAAAGAAGAAAAAGAAAAAGAAAAAAAGGAAAAAGGAAAAGAAAAAGAAAAAGAGGAAAAAGAAAAAGAAAAAAAGGAAAAGGAAAAGAGAAAAAGGAAAAGAAAAAGAAAAAGAACAAAAGTATTTTCCTTGTGAACTGTACAAATTGGGTTTGCAGTTTTCATGTAACTATGCTCATGGAAATGTTTAAATATTGGTTTTGCATTTATTGCTACCTAGTTATAAGAATTAGTTCTCTCTTACTATATTTCTTTCAGGGATTGAGCTGGGTTTGTAGATAGATCAAAGCCCACAGCATTCTTCCCCATAAATGTCAGAAGCTGCTGGAGTGTGCCCCAAAGCCTTAGAATTGATGCTTATACTCAATCTGATATAGAGAGAGACCTGAGTAATTTATACTCTAACATTTTCTTCAATGCTTCAGCTATCTTAACATGATGCAAAGTGTACATACAATTTGTCATGCAGGAAGCCAGTGTTAGAATAGATCAGATCTGGTAGATTGTCTTAGCTTCAGATGGTAATTTAAGCGTTTTCCTTTAATTCTTATGGTAATTTGCCAAAGAAGCTGTTCACTACTAGGTGGCCATTTGACAGAGTAAGTTTAACAGTACCAGAAAAACAAAAGCCGCAGAAGATTGACAACTTCAAGCTCCCTCTTCCGTCCCCCCAGTTTCATTTCTACTCTCATAAATGTTTTCCTCCTGGCACCTTTATAGTTAATTTCATAAATTCAAGGAGGGTGAATTTCCTTCCTCAAGCATTTTAACTGCCAGAGAACCCCAAAGCTACTCCATCACTCAGCAGAAACATTATGGAGAGCTCCCTCTGTATGAAAACTTTCTGTCCCATGAGGGGAAGACAGCTGTCTCAGTGGGATGGTGATGTCTGACTCCAGCACTGCACAGGTTTAGGTCCACAGTCTGAAAGATGTTTCCACACTGTTTTGAGATGGGAAGAGAGGGCAAGGATCCACAGTATTCACCCTGCTAACCTGAATCATATGTGGAACCTATCAGGAAGTTAATACAGCATAAATATCATATGGTCAGGCTTCATCTATTGTCGTCTTTTAACGGCAGACAGGAAAGCAAACAGCACAGATGGCTGCATTTATAACCACATTCAGTTCAAATACAAAATCCACTTCATGATGCTTTTTGACTGTTACTGATAAAGGAAGAGATTTACATTTCCCACAGTCACATACAGGATTCACTATCAAAAAGTAGTCACTTCACATCATGTTTCATGAGGCTTAAGCATCACATGGTCTTCAGCACCAGTACCAAAATGGGTCTCTTGTTACACATCTGCAGTAAAGGGTTTTGAATTTCAACGGATTTAAGCAGAGTATAACATACAACAAAATTCAGATCACATCCCTTTTACTAGTGGGCAAGCTTGCTGCACTCTCTTTAAAATCTATTAGAAAACTTAAAGCCAGCCTTCATCCTGATGTACTGCAGGTAGTGTCAATGAAGAGTTGAAGGTGAATTTTGACTGTTTAGTATATTTACTGTGAGGGATGGGAACAGAGGAGTTTCACTGGCTAGTTGGCAAGATTACTTATTTAGTTCCAGGATTTTGGCATTTCTACCCATTTAATAACTTGGAACTACATCATCTCACATTGAATTATTCTGAGTTTTTTCCCCATCAGATCTGAAGTCCTACACAACTCCATAGAAGGAGAAAAATGAATAAGATTATGTGATTAATAAGTGACTAAAGGCAGGAAATATAATTAATGTCAATCAGCATGAATTCATAGCATCCAGAACCTGTCAAATCTGGTACTTATTTTTTTGAGAGTACAAATATAGTTGAATGCAATAATGTCAGTGCAACTTGAATTTCAGTACAGTGTATGGTAAGACAGCACACAGTGCTCTGAATAAGAAAGAGCAACAAAAACTGGAGTGTCCGTGAAATGGATTTAGAAGGGACAAGACAGCTAGCACGGAAAATTAATTCCAAAAGGGAAGTCATCAAATGTCTGCTCTAAGTGGTCTCCTATAATTTCTTTAATTAAGTCACAGAAACTGAAGATGCTCTGCATCAAATTGAAGCTATTTTAAGCTGTCCTTTCTTCCTCAGTGTAATACCATGGATTAGAGAGTCTGCAACAAATTTTATACTCTTGACAAAATGTTATGTAAAGTAGCAAGTTGGCAAGTCACCGATGCTGCCATGATATTAGACCAAAAGGAGGCTGCCTGCCACTTGCCACATAACAAATTCTCATGGTTCCCTGCTGTGCTGGCACATTTCAGCTGTGGACACAGTTTACAGCATGGACGCATGCTGTCAGGAGATCTCTCTTTACACTCTGCTGCCCTGTATTTACTGTCAGTTTTGGCTGTGATTGATTCCTCTTTCTCTGTGACAGTATTCAGTACATGAACATAGGAATTCTTTATTTATTTGATTATTTTTTTTAGGAGAAGTGTCACTGGCAAGTTTCCCAGTCACTATAATAATTGTAAATTGAAACCTCCTTCATCTTTGTTACACTGTTTTATTGTCCCATCAACTTTTCAGTCCTAGCCTCTAATCTTCACGTCGACCTTTTGTACATAAGTTTGTTCCTGAAGGATATTGCTGTTATTTTATGATTCCAAAAGGAGTCATATTTAGCAAAAACAACTGCTAAGAAGTGAAAATCAGCTGTTCAGATTCTTTAAAGCAGTAACTAGGGATCCTTCTCTTGAGATTAATGAATTTTTTTTTATACTGAGAAGCCAGATTAGTTCCAAAATATCCATATAAATAATTGAGTTATTCTGTGTTATTTGCTTCACAGTCTTTTCAGAAACCAAAAAGATGACAGAAGGATATAACTAGACAGGTGTGAATTGTGCAAATAGCAGATTTGTCTTGGAATAGCCATCTTGGTAATCAGAGAAATAAAAGGAAATAACCCAAAACGTTTTGCCAAAGAAGATTTCTAGATGAAATAAGAGGAGACAGTTTTGAGTCAGCTAGTTTAGAGCTACTTTTTTAGTAACAGAAATATGGACTAATAGCAGATTTAGGAACAAAACTGAACAATTTCACAAACAATGTGCTACAAAATTTTGAGATTAATTTTACTTGGAAATTATGGTGAAAGAAATTCAAATAAACTAGCTGATGCTGCAGGACAGTGAAATTTTTTTCATGTAAACTTAGTTTTTTTACCGGAATAAATCAAGTGATTCCTTTTCCTTTGGAAATTGCATCTTTAAAATGCAAAACCCAGATATTCCTCTAGGTCTTGAGAAGAAGCTATAAGAAATGTATAATCTACCAAAAGATTTTGCAAGTAGTGAAATCCAGCACACACATTTGTGTCATTTATGTACAGCTCTTAGTGAGGTGGAGGTGATGCAAAATACTACAACTTTATATCTGAAAAGTCTAAAAGGGATCATTCCAACTCCACTGGATACAAATAAAATAGTATTACTGGTGTCTAATCTACACAGAAATGCACAGTGCCAGATCATTAGCATTTCATTTAGTGAAAGTACTGTTGAAATCTGCAGACCCTCTGGAGAAATCCATCTGTTCTCATTAATCAGGGCATCTGTTTTGGCAACTAGCTATTAACAAGAATTCTTAGTTTGGATAGAAAATCTGAAAGACATTTCTTTATGAATGTGAAACAAGGTACTGTGTTTCATCTTTAGCAGATTTCTTATTTTTTTTATATCCTTTTTCTTTTTCTTGCCCCCTACCCTGTCAAATCCACACCTGCAAGTGCTTTACTGAATTCTTGCCTAATCTATCTTCATCATAGCAGAAGCATACAGATTCCATCTGTGTGATGAGAAGATGGATGTTTGAGCATCCTTCATCAGACACATCAGCCTTGAATAATTGATCTCTGTCTTTATCATCCATGAATATACTCACTTATCCTGGCATGGAGCTGAAATGTACTCTCTGCAACTATGCTAAGAGGGAGAATTTGTAATGTTTCTAAAGCATTCTTTAAAGTCCGTAAGTCCAGTGGCTACAATGCCATAGAATATTGGTTTTGTATTTTATTAAGATGGACTTAATCTGACAGCAGTAGCTGGGAACAATTTTTATTTTGGGTTTTTTTTTTAATGGGGGGTGGGTGTGTGGGTGTGAGCGTGTTATTTAAATGTCC
>JBCJKH010031845.1:0-12429 GCA_039877255.1 Loriculus beryllinus
TAAAGAAGTTGAAGGTTTTACAAATTTTTGGGTTGGTCTTGTGAAAGTGCATATAGACTGATGCTAATTTGTTGTTCTTTGATAACACTGTATGTTAAAGAGGAGGAAGAAGAATCTTTGAAGAAATTTAGGTCCTGATTTATCTTTTTTCTTTCTTTTAAGGAAAGAATTTGAAATCTACACAAAGGTATTGTAATAATGAATGAAAGGAATGCAACAAATTCTCCTACCGCTGACTTGCAAGGAGTGGCTGTAAAACTGTTCAGCAGAATTCTTTACAGTATTTTGCAGTGACAACTTAGTAGGCATTTTAATTTAAAGGTCTTTATACAGAGAGATTCTCAGTGACTAAATTAAGCAAATGCATAAAATACTGTCTTCTGTGATCAAAATAGATTTACTTTCACTACAATCTTCAATTATTCAGTCTATCTAGGCCTTTGTATGCTGTCTACAAAAGTGAGCTTATGGTTTTGTTTTACTTTAAATTATTTTTTTACTCCATTTTCTGACAGTTCAGTATAGGGATTATTAGAGCATATGAAATGGAAAGGATGTTCACATTCTTATTTCCATACTATATTTCATATTGTCCACTTCCTAAATGCAGCTAGTTCCAAAAAGCACTTCAGCTTTCTGCATGTCACTTCTTCTTGCCTCCCTCTACACATCTCATAATTTTATTTTTCTACTGGGTAGGAGTGTTCTCATTTCCAGGCTAAAATTCCTTATCGACTGTTGTGGATTCCTTCAGTCCTAGTTCTTCTTTTGTCTTTGCACATGTAAAGTTCTCTTACCTCCCCTGTGCTTAGACCTTTTTTTCTAGTGTAATTCTATGCAGTAATTGTTCCCTTTAACCCTTTGTTTCTCCGAGTGAAACTAGTCTTATTCTTTTAGTCTTCACTTACAGAGTAAGATTTCCATTTTCTATATTTGTCTTTGAACATGCATATCCAGAATTGCATACAAGATTCTAGATAAACCCTTCTGAGACCTCCAACAATTATGCTAATGCTTTTCAGTCTCTGCTGAAAATAATCATCTTGATATTGGGATTGTATTTGTCTTTTTTACAACTACACTAGATTGCCGATCTACAGTGATCATATGACCATTTACTATGTTCCATACTTCTTTGTTATTTTTAATTCGAGAGTTGCAAACTGAAGTTTTATTGTTAATAATAAAAGTGAGTTTAAACTCATTTGAGAACTTGCAGCAGCTTTTATTATTTTCTTTAGTTCCCAGTAGAAGTGAACACAACATTTTTTGGCTTGTCATTCTTCCCAGCAAAGACACAAGCAGAGTGAATAATGTACAGCAGGAGGCTTGAACGTAGTTGGTTGTTAATATTGAAGTAACATGGAGCTTTACATAGAGTTTTACAGTTAATGCCAATAAGACAATAATAGACAAATAAGCACAATAATTGTATATAATTAGAGATACACAGAATGAAAAATACTCACATATCATATATTTTTATAGAGATATATATAAGTAGATTTTGTAGAATGACCCAATAATGCTCAAGACTGGAGCTTGAGTGCTTGCTTGGACATGAGTAAAGTAAGTATTCAATAAGAGATTATCTGATGCTGACAAAAATGTTTACTTCAGGAAAGTGGCTTCAATTCTTTGGGTTGAAGATGCTAGGCAGACCCAGCTCTGTGCCCTCTGATTACTGACAGATTTATGTTTTAGATCTACTATGGTTCATTGAATAAAGAAACTTGAGTGACAAATTAGGAAGAGACACCAGAACAGTAAGCAGCATTCTATGACTGAGAAGCTTGTCTTGATTATGCCCGTGGAATGAGTAGCAACCAGGTTACTGACAGGTGGGCTGGAGTGAACCAGAGGAGAGGTGGTCCTTAGGCAGTATGTGTCACCTTAGAAACTGCATTTTACATTAGGCACTTTTAAGTGCTGCCATCAGCTCCTCCTCTCTGAGCACTGTGAATTTGCAGCCTGCTTTCCAGTGTAACAAGGCAACAATGGTTTGCTTGCCTCTATTGCACATTTTCTCTGATTAGATCCTTCATTTTAATTTTTTTGTGTGTGTGAATTATTCTCTAGTTCTTTTTGTCCTGCCATGTTATAATGATGCCTCACAGCTGTGTCAGCAGCATGATCAAAATATTCACACCAACATCATTACCAAAATCTTTGACTGCAGTAGATAATGGACCTGATCTCTGAGAATCTTCCTGTGTAACCTCCAGTACAGTGTATCTCCCTTCATTTCCATACAGCCTGTTTGTGTATCTGTTTCTCCACATTTTAGTTTGTCTGCTTATGTCCATATTTTTGATTGTAATAATTTAGTTTTAAATATGGTTTTATATCAGATATGAATGATATAAAAATCCATTTTGAGATTGACTTTATTTCTTTTGTTCAGGCAATAATTTATCCAAGAGATCTAACAGATTAGTCCAGCACGTTATATGTAGAGCCTTCCTGCATCATATTATGTCATATCCTATGTATTTGCACTTTATTTTTTTTTCAAAATATGTTCAAAAGTATTTAATGTCTTCCATTTTAACTGTTCCTTTTAATGTTTTATTAGTTGGCAATTGAAACACTCATCTGCAACTGGCTTCAGTGGTGCCCTCTTAATGTTTCTAAATTATTACATTTCAAAAATCTATTCTACATGCTGTTAAAGCATCAATGTGTATTGTTTATATCAAATGGGTTAATTTATAAATAAGGCCGATAAGAGATAGAGTAAAATGTCTTATCCCTTCAATATTTAGAAAGGTGTGATCTGTGGAGGAGAAAGAAACAATGGACATGTCCATCAGTTTTTACTTTGAGTTAAAATTCTCTTTTAATCTTCTGTAACACCTTGAAATATAGCTATTTCATCTGATTTAAATCTTGATGTCAACATAAAATGCCTAAATGTCAAGTCATTTTCACTGAATGTAAATTACTGTAACCAGGTCTGCTTGTCCAGCCATACTTAACAACTGCGCAACTGGCAACCGGAAAATATACATATTCCAACTCATTCCATAAAAAATTCATTTGTACATCATAAACCAGTATCTCATCAGGAAACAAAATGCACATGAATATAGCTGTATCCTTGAGAGGATAACTCAGCACAGTGACAATAGCATGGACTCCTGTCAGGATCTAAGTATGTTGTATGTGTTGTAATTGAATACGTGTGTGCATGTATTTATATACATACATTTGGAAGTTAGAGATTGCCTTGGAAATGGAAATGCTTAAAGACTAACAAATCAGACCACTTTAAAAAGCAACACTTTACTGGATTGACATTCATTAAGAGTACACATGGGCAGTGGTTAGTTTTCAATTACTTTCAATCATTACATACTTGAACCATTAGTCTTTATCTAGCTTGATTAGTGGTGAATATGTAACACCTTGATTAGTAGTAAATATATAGCATCAGGGACTGATGGTAGCTATCAGTCTGCACTGATAGCCTCAGTCCTCAGTGGTCTTGGTCATGATGGTCTTGGTCATGGTGGTCTTGGTCATGGTGGTTGAGGTCATTAGGCCTGAGAGCTGGAAACAAAGTACATATTGTTCTTTCCTCTCCTCAGTCAGGTTTTCTTTTTTTTTTTTTTTCTGTACTCCTTTCATACTCAAAACAAAAAGAGGAAGGAAGATCCAGCTGTTTCAGGCCAGGTTAATTTCTTTTTCTGCTTTTGCTAGGCATCTTTCTTGCTTCTTCTAAATCCTCTTGTTGGCAGCCAGAAACTGGTCAGAGCGTGACCTGAATTTTTCAAGGCATCTTTAAGGTGGTATCCTAATTTTGAATTCCAAAATATGTCTAAGTGATTGACTTTTAAAACTGACACACTTCAGTCTCAAATAAATTTGTGAATCACTTCAGAGTATGAATAAACTAAAATTTGAATACGATTTAAGTTTTTCCACATGGCTTGGAATTTATTTTTCTATTCTCCTATGAAAATACACAAATTTAAAAAATGAGCAATAAGGTCTGATAAAATTAAACATATTAAGAACAAGTAGATTAATAAATTAAAACATAGCTGATTAAGAGCAAAAGACCAAGAATAAAATCCCACAAGAATTTATCTTCTCTCTCACAGAACGGTAAAAAGTTGCACGGAGAAATTCCTCTAAAAAAGTTACCACTGCAACTGATTGTACACAAATATAACATTGCTATTCTTCTCCATAGTTGTTAGTTTTATTCTTGTCTTTTATCTACTGTTTCTTGTTACCCAGTGTAATTAATGTCTCTTTTCTAGAGAAACAGACTTTTAAAATAGAATAATTATTACATTTTATCATAATCTATTATTCCTTTTTAAAGGAATAATAAAAAAGTTAACATTTTATAAGAGGTAATGGCTGTGAATTCCTAAACATCACAGTGTATACACTTTAAAAATGTTCATGTTGTTAATTATTTACAAGACTAAACCTCAAAATTAATGACTAGATTATTTTCATACCAAAGCATGCACTTTTTACTGTAATCTCCCTACATGTGCACCAATGTATATTTAATTGATTTTTTTCAATGAGATGTATTGTTCAATGATGGAACAGGAGAAAGATTTAAAGTACCAGTTTCAATTACAACAGATTTGTTCCGTGCCTGTCATGACATATCACTGCTCATAGTTATTTTCGCCTGCTGTTACTACACTACAAATGCAAAATAGTATAAAAAGCAATAGAAACACAGGCAGCATAAACTTAAGTGTTCTTTTTGTATGACATAAAAATATAAAAGAAGATAATGGATATCTGTTAAAGTACACATAGTCTGAATGAGTTTCTTCTTTAACTGTCATTAAAATAAGTAGAATTTAGCCAAACAAAATTTTATGTTACCATTAGTTCTTAAACTGAGACAACAGTCTTCGAAGATCAAGTTTTTAAGGAAATAGAGTGTTCTGAGCATTGTAGAAATGTTACCTCCAGATGGAATTCTGGTATATTTTCTTCCTCAAATAAAAGTGCATATAACACGTATTTTGCATTATGCAGATTCCCAAGGAATAAAGCTAAGGTGTTGTGTATGATAAGATTTTAGATAATGAAAAATGCAGCTACCAGAATTTGTACTGTTCAGTGAGATATAATAGTAGAGTTAAGAAGTCGTCACTGTCAAGCCAGAAAAGCATTCTGGGACAAGTAGATAACCATATTTTTGTTGAAATACATGTAATACTGTTATTAAAAATGCAGGCCTTTTCTAGCCTGTCTATAGTGCTATTTTGCCTAATTTAATGGATAAATTTAAAAATCTACACTGTAATTTGTTACAGCTCGTATCACTTAACATAATTTCTTTTAAATCAGGAATGTGATTTTTTCAGAAACCTTTTATTGAACAGAAAACGTGAGGAGTTTTCAGGCAAATTGCTTCATGTTTGCTCATTTTTTTTTCTTTTGTACTTTATTGCTGAAAAACTACATTAATAAAATTCTCACTAGTATATTTGATATAAGCTTATTACTTGCTTGGTTCATTCTTTGTTCACTAAATTTATAAATCAGTATTCTGATATATTTCAGTAAGATTTTCAGTCTGAGTCAGTTAAATTAATGTAGAGTTTTGTTATAATGTGATGCCTGTAAGGTAAAACCAGGTGGTTTTGCAAGGGAAACATTGTAATGAAACAATATTATTCAAATTAGTTATTACTTTTTCTTTGTTCTGCAGTCAGGAAATGACCATTCTCAATAGTCTGCTCCAGATACAGTCAAAATGCTTCACAATAAATACAGAGATCTCTTCAAACACGGAAAATTATATTTTATGGGACCTTTTGGAAGGAATTCAGGTTTAGGGGGTCCAACA
The DNA here is from genome assembly GCA_039877255.1 of Loriculus beryllinus. Lineage (NCBI taxonomy): Eukaryota > Metazoa > Chordata > Aves > Psittaciformes > Psittacidae > Loriculus > Loriculus beryllinus. The sequence continues at coordinate 5,834 of JBCJKH010031845.1, forward strand.
AGTTTATTAGAGATAGGGCTTTGATTTTTTCTTTATTCTCCCCATTCAAAGAATCAGTGACAATTTTATATAAATGTAAATCCTAATTGGATGAAATAGTGCTCTTTTGCATAAACAAAGGTCTGTTAAAAGTCACGTCCTCTTTATTAATTGTATCCATATATTGTATGCTAAAGTTGCATCTGCAGTATCAGTTTCACAAATGCTTACTGATGCATGTATTAATGTATTTGGACAAGTGAACACACTTTCATGGGTTTTATCTTAGCAGTTTTAGCATCTTAACTAAAATGAGGGAGTTTTCAGAATGTTTTACAGAGGAGAAAAGTTGTTACAAAATTCATTTACTAAACAGGAAGTAAGGTAGTCAGTCATATCAAACTTGGGCATTTAATATTAAATTAAATTGTCCTTACTTATTGTGATGGGGATAAATTTTGCATTAAAACAAAATGTAATGGTTTTGTTTTTTTGACACATTGGATGAGGTGACATTTTTTACTTCTTTTGGCTGTAGATGTCTATTAATGAATATCCTGAGAATTGCCAATATGATACAACTTAACTCAAGAAAGCATGTGTGGGGGTGGGGAAGGGGGAGGAAAAAGAGAACTGCCCTGTTTAAACTCTCTTTATATTTCTTTCCTTGTTGAAAGAAAACAAATTAACATAAGTGTCAGTATAATCTCGGATACCTGAAGGTGTCTGAATGAAATACTCAGGAAGTGATGAGTTTCATTTTGGTAATTTATTAATGCGACTTGACACAGATAAATATTTTTTTCCTATAAATTAGAAACCCCATGAACACAGAAAGTGTATTATTTTAAGTTAGCATAAGACTAAGATTCTCAGATGACTCTTTTTCTTGTATACATTTTCCATTTTTCAATGGGAGCATCTAACTTTGGAGTTGTGGTACAGAGTGGTAATACTGCATGTAGTCTTCTGCAAGACAAGCTATGGGTAGGCATAAAGCAAATTTACTTGCTTTAAATTATCAAAACGTAGTAAATTATCGCCTGTTTAAAGTCATCTTTTATGTATCTGCAGCACTCACATATCATCATATATAATGATTTCTTCTTGTCATATTGCCACTGTAGGTTGCTTAATAGTTTTGCCTTCTGTTTGCCAGTAGCAGCTGTCATGCTACTTTACTGTATATGGAAGTTCCTAAAAAATTAATTCTAAAAGCTGCTTTGGTTCACCTCCTTGGACCAAGAACAATTGAATATTTGTAGAAAAATTTGCCCTTTCAAGAGCTCTGATTAAGGCTCTGCTTCCTTCTCTGGAGTGGTAACTGTCAGAACCCACCTCTTCACATTAAAACTTTTATGTCTGTTTCTGGTTTAAATAAAATCAGCTTGTAGTTCATAGAATCATAGAATGGTTTGGTTTGTAAGTGACATTAAAGATAATCTAGTTACAATCCCCACCCCTGCCACAGGCAGGGACATCTTTCACTACACCAGGTTGCTCAAAGACCCATCCAACCTGGCCTTGAACACTGCCAGGGGTGGAGCAGCCACAACTTCTCTGGGCAACCTGTGCTAGTGTCTCACTACCTCACAGTAAAGAACTTCTTCCTAATATCTAATCTAAACCTACCCTCTTTCAGTTTAAAGCTATTCCCCCTTGTCCTGTCACTACCTGCCCTTGTAAAGAGTCCCTCTCCATATTTTTTGCTGGCCTCCTTTAAGTATTGAAAGACTGCTCTAAGGTTTTCCCAGAGACTTCTCTTCTCCAGGCTGAACAACCCCAGCTCCCTCAGCCTGTCTTCCTAGGAGAGGTGTTCTAGCCCCCTGATCATCTTCACTGTCCTCCTCAAGACTTGCTTGAGCAGGTCCACATCCCTGTTGTGTTGGGAGCCTCAGGGCTGACCACAGGACTCCAGGTGGGGTCTCATGAGAGCAGAGTAGGGGGGCAGGATCACCTCCTTCGACCTGGTGGTCACGCTGCTTTTGATGCAGCCCAGGATACGGTTGGCTTTCTGGGCTGCAAGCGCACACTGCAGCCAGCTCATGTTGAGCTTCTTATCAACCAACACCCCCAAGTTCTTTTCCCCAGGGCTACTCTCAGCCCATTCGCTGCCAGCCTGTATTTGTCCTTGGGATTTCCATGACCCATGTGCAGGACCATGCAGGTGCAAGATCTTATTTCTTCCATTCTTCATATTTCCAGTGCTTTCTATTTTATTCTTAAGGTAATTTGGAATTTATTAGCTGAGGATTTTCAGATGAGGTGGAGGGAAAGACCTGAGGGAGAGGCACAAAGAACTCAACTCTGTTGCTGGGTGACAGAGGCATCAACTAGTAGATGATACAGTCTATTGTAACCAAGACCAAAGGAGAAAGTCAGGAAGGCTCAGAAATTTTTAATTCAATGTTCAAATGGCAGCCTGGCTGTTCTGTGTCTCCCTTTGAAAACAATGACATAAAAAAGGAGGAGATAAAATACTGAGGGAATAGTCTGAGCAAATGCTTTGTAGTTGTTTGAGAGAATAACCTTAAACAAACACCTTCTCAGACTATCAGCCTGGCACTTTTCATGAGCCCTAACAATTGCTACAGTGCCTTAAGTGCTGATTATATTTGGAATGTATTAAGGCTTAATCACTAGAAGACATCATACTAATAAAAGTGGAAATGTTTAAGGTTGTAAATATTGGAATCGTTGATAGTAATTTTCTTGTAGGATGAAGTACTTTCCATCTCCACTGCTCAGCCTAAACTATTCTGTCTATTTCATGAGCCAGATTTTCCTTTTCTGATTTTCCTAAATCTGATACTGGTGATGGACACTAAAATCTATATCTAGTGAAATGATTTTTTCCTAAGTGATGGACACTAAAATCTATATCTAATGAAATGATTTTCTTAAATTAATACAGTAGACTAGAAAACATTATATCTTTTATCCAAAGGCTAACTTAATGTGGAGCAGGAATCTCCAGACTTCATGGATGTAAAGTATCTTGCCACTGGGCCACTATTACCAATTCCAATGAAGTCAAGGAGTGTTTTCTTAGACTTCCTAATAATTTTATTAGGCTAGGAACCTAAGAAAATTAGAAAATTGTTTTTATCTGTGTTCTGTAGTAACAGAGAAATATTTTTTTTTAATTTCACTGAGAACAAAAACTTAAATAAAGAAATTGAACAGAGTATAAACAAATGTGTTGACAGCAATGTAGAAACCAGAACAGCAGGTAATAAAATTAAGTTACTAATGCCTACAAAAGAGGAGAAAATGTGTATATTTTTCAGTTACTCACAGGTTATCCCAGACTCAAGGGAACAACAAGAGAAATGAAGTGGTTATTAGCCTGTCAAATCATATAGAGATGGAAAAACTGTTGACATTTCTGTTTAGCCTAGAGCTGGAGGAGTTTTTGATTGTTGGTGAGAGTCAAAGAAATGTACAGCGGAAGCTGATGAGAAAGCAGAGTAGTGGAAAAGTTCAAATACTTCTACAGCTGACAGTCTACAATACAGTGTAACAGTAAGAAAAATGTGCTTGTTATGTTGCTGGACCTTTATCTTAGCATCCTCACACCTTTGGTGACCCAGATGAAGTGTTAGGAGAACATAAATATCAGCTGGCAAAAGTGTGAGAGCCAACACTGCATCTATCACTGTCACTGGAAGTAAGTGCAGGAGGAAATGGAGCCAGGGTGAGGACTAGTCTTGCAGGCTAGCACTGAAGAATGAGCAAGGCAGTCATTCCACAACATTGGTAGTTAGAGATATTAGTTCCTCACATTCAGAAAGCTTTTCGAATGTCAAAGCAGTGACAGGTAGCTGACTCAGAATACAAACTTTATTTACCTATCAGGCTGCCAAAAGCTGATCCCAAAATGCAGTGACTAGTTACAAAAAACCTGGGAAAAATATAATAGAAGAAAGATTACTCCTGACTCTATAGCAGACATCAGAATGAGATGCTTTCAAAGAGCCTGTGTGTACCTCAGGACCAAACACCTGACTCAGATGAGCCCATTGTTAATAACTGCACCTGCCTTTACAATCAAAAAATCCAAGAATATTCAGTTTCTTGGTAATAGTATATGATGTATTATTGAAGTACCTGCTCTAGGGTTAATTCTGATTCTGGCTATGAAAACTGTATCATCAAAAACTTTCCTTCTGAATAATGGCTTACACTGAGCTAAAATGTTCTTAATCTGAGATTTTTTAACAGATCTTTAGGAATGCTGGCATAATAAGACAATCTTACAGTTGCCAATCCTTACTAAATTGAACCGTTCTGAAGCTGATGTAAATGTGGGATTATAATTGTCATGAGAGGATTTTGTCCCAGGTCTGCTTGATTGTAAAACACCTATGGAAAGAAGACATACATATAGAGAAGTCTCTCTGACATATTGGCCATGGAGCTCCCCTGCATGCCCCTTGCAGCCTGCTAAGAGAAGTTACTCAGAAGAGCAGTCCCAGGATTTTGCTCCATATAATTTTATAGATAAGATTAATCTCTTTTACTGACTGTCTAGGGAACCTGCGAAAATCTAGCTGGTTCAACGAGGTGCATAAAATTAAGTGATATGAAACTCCTGGTTAAAAAAAAAGAAAGAAAAGAAAGAAAAAAAAGTGAAAATGTAATCAAACCGTGATAATCACCACAATAGATATCATTAGGAAAATAACAGATAGCAGCTGCTGCGTTTTAAGATACCAAAGTAATATTGTATCATTCCTGCTATTTTTTCACTTAACAAATTAAAATTTTAGATAAATTAATTTCTTAAAGTACACAAAAAACTTCTCCAAGTGTTTGATATAGCAAGGAACAAGGGAAAGGTCACAAATATAAGTCACTAAATTTGAATTGTCAATTAAAATTCTGAGTTATTTTCATGAGTACTTTTCAAAATACTCAACCATAACTCATCACTCTTCAGTTCTGCAGTGAATTGATATTTTTAAGGTTCCTTTCCCCAAATGAAAAATTCTCTTAAAACATAACATACATTTATCAAATCGAAGTTAAATAAATAGTAATTTTCCTGTAGTAAATAATTATCTTTAGTTTGCTCTAGTGGATCTGCAAGTATTCCCTCAGGAATCCATTTGGTTTACATGTCAAAAAAAGGTGTTACAATTTTTCTTGTGCATTCCGATTGTTTGTCATGGCTAACCCTGGCAGAGTTATGATGCATTTGCACTTACTTCTAGAAGAAATGTTTCCTAATCTTACAGACAATGCAAAAAAAGACCTACTACACTTTCATTGCTTTCATTTCTTCATTGTAGATAATACCTCTTGTCTTCCCCCCTATTGAAAAATATACTGATCTGACAAGGGCAATAAAAACATATATTGGTGTATCAGTGTTGTGAATGTATACACTGTCTTTTCAGCCAGACAGATAAAACCCTATATCCATAAAAGTTATGATGCATAAGTATGTGATCAATAAGCAGAACAACTCGTCTGACTTGTCAAATTCAGTATCTGTATTTTATAAAGTTTAGACTACAAAGAAAATCTTCTGCTTTTGCAGAAAGTAACTAGTCTAGAATTTTCCTTTTTTCTTTAACTGTTAACCAACTTTTCTTCTCCCTTGGCTGATATTTTGAGACACATGAATATTATTTGAAATACACATTAAAATGTCTTTAGGCTTATGTTTTTTAGCTTCAAATTTTGCCATTCCCATGTTCCCATCAAGGTATACAGTATTCAGCCTTTTCTTCATTAACTTCTAATTCTTTCACGTTTCATTTTGGAAGACAGCAAAGATGATACATTAATGTGATAATCCTTATTATTCCAAAAAAAAAAATGGAACTTTTTCATCTTTGAAACATGGCAGATCTAGTAAATTGTAGAAATTTTTGCTTGTTTCCACAGAAAAAAAGTTATGATAGCACCAGGATATATAATGAGATTTCTATCACCAATGTATAAGTATAATTAAACAAGCATCTGTTAGAAGGGATTTAAGTATAATTGATCCTGGCTTTGGCCAGCTAGTACTCTGTTTTCAAAAATCTTCTGCTTCACTAGGCAGAGGAAGCCAGAAAAGAGATTTCTGACTGCAGAAGGGTCAGTTTGTGCAACAAAGAGCTGTTATGACTTAACAATTCAGATTTTTAAGCAGAGTAGTCACATAATTAGGTTTGGCTTGGCCACAATCCATTAGAATATATTGCTTCTAAATCTGACTTGAGCAGTTCTATAATCTGTAGGCAAGATATTACTTAAGGTAATTATTTTGAAAACTTGCTCACTTATTTAAGTACTTAAATGAGGACTAAGGGATTTAAACTGTGTCCCAAATGCAGAGTAACGGCTGAGTGGAAGGACAAATTTTGTTAATCTATGTTGCAATATGTGAAAATTCCCTTTCTGAGTCCCTGATACGAGTTAAATACTTTCTCTATATAATAATGATAAAATCACTTTTCCTAGATGGTCTCAGAGTTGTCTCTTCTGCACGAAGTAGCTCTTGCGGTTGGTTTGGTTTTTTTCTTTCTTTTTTTTTTTTCTTTCTTTTTTTTTTTTTTTCTTTTTTTTTTTTTTTTTTTTTTCCCCGGGGGATGTTTCGTTCCCAAAATTGTTGTTTAACCCAA
>JBCJKH010031850.1:11218-24430 GCA_039877255.1 Loriculus beryllinus
CTTAGGCTTCTTGTCTCTTTTTTATTTTCCACTCGGAAAAAGCAACATCATAAAATGTGTCAACAGAATACAAGCTTTAAAGACAAGAGGACAAGTAAGAAGCCTGATGGTTCCTGTTCAAGGCAATGACCAAGGTAGATTGGACTCATGGCATTAGAAGTAGATATTACTGAAAGCAGAATTTTCCAGGGACTTAAATATCATTCTATTAAAAATAAACCCACCCCTCTTTTACTACTGGTTAAATCTTAATCTGGCTTTCTCATAAAATAAACAGTACATGGAATACACTTAGAGATAATGAGACAAACCATTACTTCTGATAAAAAAATATTTTTCTCCGTGCAAATATTATGATCTTTAATAATTATGTTAATTTGTCATTTATATTCATAGCTCATCTTGTAAAATCATTATATGTCTTAACATTAACTTTGATTGCATAAATATTACATTAACTTTGATCACACAAGTATTGCACAATCACCATTTTAAATAGTTCTGAAGGTGACTAAATAGGCTCCAATTGACTTCAATTTAACTGGATTAGAAAATATTTTTCCTTTTATTTTTAAGCAATACTTTTGATTTAGTTATTTTATATACAGACTTGAAGTTTTCATTCTTTTATCAAGTCATATAAAAATGCTCACTTGAGGTAAGGGGGTTGAAACTAGATGATCTTGAGGTACTTTCCAACCCCAATTATTCTGTGATTCTATGACTCTACAATTTGAGGCTGACTACTACATAATTATCAAATTATAAATATATTTTCCTTTCTATGGGATAACCCAGAAACAAACTCAGGTCCTGATAATGCAACCATTTTAATGCTTGTGTATCATAAGCATGTGATTAATTGCCCTAATTAAATTCATCTGAAATACTTTGCTGTTAAATATTTCTTCCATGCTTAAGACTCTCTGTTTTGTTGGGTAGATTTAAGCATGTGTTTAACACTTTGCTAAACCCAGGTGCAGCAAGCCCTTGCTGATAAAATTTCCAGCCAATTCCTCTATGGCATAGGAGGCTTTGATGCCTTTGAAGAAATGGTAGGATAATGATTCAAAGAAACTTGGGACTTTTACCTTATGGGACCAGCAAAGAAAACTGTCAACAACTGTCTTAATTACATATTGGCAGAGTCACAGGGCATATAGGAACCTTCTGTAAAGTAATGCTGATATAAATGGCACTACTCTGAAGAGAGAGAATATAGCTACCAGGGTGTGATTTACTCCTCTACAGATTTTGTTTGATTCATTTACCTGGCCTTATAGAACATGAAATTTGAGTAACTCCTTATTCCTTGCTCAAGCAATTTTCACCCTTCAAGACTGATGTCTCTAGGGTGTCCATGGTGGGTGCTGTGGTCTTTCTCCACATTGCACTTGTGGAGAAAAGGCAGAACCACATGCAGTTCCTTATTTCAGGAGATGCTGTCACTGGATACAGCCTTAGTTTGGTGGATAAGGGCCAAAGAACCCTTGATGTTTGCCAGCTTTATTTAAGAACATATCTCTTTTTATGTAGTTATATATTATCCTGGCAAACCTCTCCTAGGACATCCAAAGCTAACACACTCTTCTGCTGTCTTTGGAATTCTTTCCTCAGATCTACATTACCATCTTCCCTCTGCAAGTGGGGGTGTCATAAACTCATCCTCTCCTTCACTGGACAGACTTATACTAGTCCCAGGCAGCTTTTCAGCAGTTCAAATTTCTCAAGATCCCACAGTTTTGATCTGAGCATGGTGAAGACTGAACAAAAGGAATAGAAGTAGTCCCAGATTTATTAAACATCATCCTCATTTTCCCCAAGATCTGATTTCTTGCCCTGAGGTGTTGCATATCACTTCTGGACCAATCTCTTTTCCTTCTCTCTGGCTTCTGGTTATTTTCCCAATTTGCAAAGCTGCAAAAGTCTGCAAGAACAATTGGGTGGGGGTTCTCCCCACTTCCCCCTCTTAAAAAAAATTATTTCCAGAATGAGAACTGGAACCTCTTCAGATCCTTTCTCTCCTCTCTGTGGAATCCTGGGTGTGGAAGTAGAGGCTGGGCTATGTCACACAGCGTTTCCTACTGCAACTAGCTAGGAGGACTGGAGATATTTTTTCTTTTGGCTGAAACAATTACTTACAGGTACTAAGTGCTGTCCTTAGAGATGATCTCATCCAGTAGGGATAGGGGATTTCTGTGTATGTATATATTGAGATGAAATCTACTGCAGGCTTTTTACATTAAAGAGTTGATCTGTTTTTACATTTTACTTATGCTCCTTTTAGTGAGAAATTAATGTTTTTAATGGTTTGGTTGTAAATTCTGTTCTTGAGGCAAAAATAAAAAAAAAAAGACAATTGAAAAATTACTTCTGTGACTCTAAATTGGCAAATATTGACACATAATATTCCTTCTGACATCTTTTTTTTCTCTCTTCCTCTCTTTATTTGGGGTAATTATGTCTCTTTTAAATTCAGACAGTGCTGTCGAAACACAGGTTAATATATCCAGTAACTTTGACTTCATATTGTATTTTTAAAGCCTTTAGAACATTAGCATATAAAACTGGAATAATTCCACTTAACTGCTTTCATTCATTAAAGTCTGTTTACAATGTATTTTACTTTATTTCTCATATTGCAGAGTTCTTCAGGAAGCATGAATAACTCAAGTAGACAGAACAGCAATTAGAAAACAAAGCTAAAGAGCAAATGCAAGCAGCTTTCAATGTACCAAGACAAAAGATCCCTTTCTCTAAAGGATATAGTACTGAAAAAGATATTGCATTAACAGATTCTTTTACAATACTTTAATTGCAAAGATACTTTAAATGAGCCCTTAACATGTTACATTTCAACAGAATAAACACATTCACTGTGATCTAAGTCATAACTGAGCATAACAAGCAGGTATTATCTATAAATAGCCTAGTCAACATTCAGCAACGAGTTGCATAAATGAGCCCTTTTACGTATTGCACGTTGTAATGAGCCACTACACAACTAATGACTTATTAGTGCCATGGGCAATGAATGATTCATTAGTCAATTCAAAACTGACTTTTTAAGGATATAATTGCTACCTTTTCTAATTTCTGAAGGTTAGACAGAATTAATGCCATGTTGGCATACTAGACCTGATAGAGTGACAACTTTTTTTGTCAACCATGCACTAAAAGCAGGGGTGGCTCCTGACAGCCGATTGTGCTAAACTCAATGTGCATTCTGGTTATGGATTCCCCAGGTTACAGCCAAGTACTTTACAGCGAATCTTGTCTGGTCATTCTTGGGGAAACTTAGGAGAGCAGCTATCAAGTGAGAGCTGGAAGTGCCAGAAGAGATAAAGCATTTGGATCCTGCAGGACTGCTGCTGTACCCAGAGTGTGTTTCTAGCTATGATTCTGGGACATAACTCATCCCTCCTCCAGCTGCTGCTGTCCTTTTGGAAGATGAGAAGAATCTTAAACTAACATATAAACAAGCTTCCCTTTTTTATATGGCAGCTTCCAGAGAGGTATGAACTAGACATTGCTCAGCAGCAGAGTGCACAGAACCCCGTTGCATGAAAATTTGTAGGGAAGGACCATGAATGAGAGACTAGACGCAATTAGCAAAAGTTATAAAAATGGTGGTTGGTGTATATGCAGTTCTAGAAAAGTTTTCAAGACATCAGGATACAGTATTATCATTCCTTGTGACATGCTGACTTCTTCCATTTGTGTGATGCAAAATCTACACAAGCCCATGTAAAGTGTTGCACTGAATTCAGTGGCATTAAGCAAGGCAGTAAGTAAAGGAGACGATGAAAAACTTAACTTGATTACAAAGTGCCTTGTATGGTAACAGAAAACTCAGAAAGTGATGAAAATCAGCATATTTCTCTGCAATATTTCTGTTTTCATGTCAGAGACAGGGACCGAAAGATGGAACACGTAATCTATAACTATATGATCATTTGGCCCTAATTCAAGGTTATAAGGCAGGAGCTTGACCAGCAGGTGATCTGTTCTGCGATTCAGCAGTCTCACAAGGCTAATGAGAGCAAAGTGTCACTTCCCACACTCATTTAATGCCCTCTTTCAAAAACCTTTGGGTATGATTGCTGACATCACATCAGTTAATAAAATGATATCTGAGTTAAGCAATGTTGCTGCATATGTGAGGAAAAAAAAAAAGCATGTTTGTTGAAGCCACGTAGAATGTTATCAGAAGTTTTTGTTTGACTAAAGTTAACTTGAAACATTATTCTTACTAATATTAGTGCAGAGACCAAAACAATTGCTTCTCTGATTAACACATCTAACTAACATCTGTGCCCTCAGCATATTCAGGTCATTTCCCAAAGTACTGAATTACCAGTGGACAAGCTTGAAACAGAAGAAAATCGGTAAGAAACACACAAAGACACTGCATCTTTGTAATGCTCATATGCATTATTCTAGGTTATTGAAAAATACCTTAGTGGTGGAGCAAAGTGACTCAGATGATGGTGTTTGACTACCTCACATCCATGCATCCGCAGCGCTGCTCCTGGCTGCAGGAAGCTAGGAAGTAGCCACGGCACAGCTTGTTTCAATCAGCAAGTCTAAAGGGAAATCTGGGCAGAAATTAATACTGTTCTGAATGGCCCTAACTCCTTGTAGCTTTAGTGTTTGAAGATAATTTTATTTCATTTGTACAGAGCACCTTTTGTTTAAGGATCTCGTTACTATGAGGTTATTGTCAGATAGCATCACTAATGCTACTGCCTGTATTAGAGTGGAAGAGGAGTCCTTTCAAGGGCTGAATGGCATTCAGGATCTGGTGTAATGAAAAGCTACAGCTATATAAAGTGGAAAATTAACCCTATTTTCTCATGTCTCCACTGTTTCCAAGATTAAGTATCACTCAATTTTGCCTTCAGGTTGTCAAGATACTTCTTCCAAGTACCAAATCATTAATTTCTTAAACAAAAGGAGCACTTGTCTTAAAAAAAGAAACATTAAAATTTATTTTGATATATATAAAAATAAACAATAATTTTTAATTGATGTCCAATATAAGCTATAAAGTAAGATTTATGCATCCCTTTAAAAATTAAGTCCATTTTTCCATGGTTTTATTCTTACTAGGGCTGGGTGATGTTTAGGTTCTCTCCATGATTTTTGTTGATTTATGTAGCTGATTCCTATGACCTTCTTATTTTTTACAGTTTCCAAACAGGTGGAGTACCTTTTCTGCACAATTTATCTGTGTAAGAAGCCATTTCACATACTTTTTTTCTTGTGTGTGTGTGTTTTAAAATTATACCTCTGTCTTTCTACTTTGGATTGAGGATTATTTTTCAGTTGTGTACCCCACTTCCTGAATATCTGGTTCTGTCAGAGACATGCTTGTCCTATTATTTTACTATTTTATACATGAAGAACTGCACCATTAATAGTTTAGCTAATACAGTACTGAATGTACCATCTCCTGCCCTATGCTATCACTTGAATTGTGGAAATAATGGACTTACACTGGGAACAGAATTGTAATGAGAACATTTTATCTCATCTCATGCATATTGCAATGTTATGTCCCATAAATACATAGAATAAAAGTGGTAAAGGATTATATAAATATGATCCATCTAAGTATAACCTGATTCAACAGCTGATGTTCTTACTTGTAGCCTGGCTACTCATTGTCTGGAAAGTTTATCAGAACACTGTTATGTTTGCTGCAAGAAATATTAGTGTAAATGGTGCAATTGAGACCAACAAGGAGATAAAAAAAATCATGTTGTTCTCACAGCATTTTCCCCTTTCTATTTGCGCCCATGGGCTGGTAAAGGTTGTGACAATGGCTATGCCCTAATTTGCCTTTTTGACAAAACCCAAGTCTTCTAAACATAAAACCAACCAAAAGTAATAGGTCTTCAATAAGACATATGTATTTTAAAGGTAATTAAATGGAATTTGTCTTGTGCTTTCATAACCATTAAAACAATGTCGTTCAAAATCTTATGACATAGGTTTCTTTTATATTATTTTTCTTGACTAAAACACTAATTAGTAGCCAATACACAGTTGCACTACACTTTGCATGTAACTGAATAGACAATAAAAGCACTGAGGTTCATTAAAGTGATCAAAGAGAATTGCATATTCTCCACTCCTTTCAATAACTGTTCTACAGAGAGCTAGAAGGTTTTTAAAAAGCCTGAGTAGTCCTTGCCATTAACATACTAAGTGAGTATAATTACCTAAATCAAGAGAACACAACTTATTTGCAATGAACTTTCCAAATTAAAATCAACTTTTGACTACTAACACAAATGAGATTCTGTTCATGAAAGGATCATTATAATTAAGCAAAACATATTATTTTAAACTATCGTGAACCCTTAGGACAATGACCTAAGAACTGTTCTTTGTAATATGAAACTATTTATCTAACTCTGAGTAACTGGTTTTCAGTTTAGAAAGATGTTACTCAACAGTAGGGATTTAAATCTACATTATATGCATTATGAAATATATTGGGTGCAAAAAGATTCAGAAATCTTTATGGGCTGCCAACAAACTAAATAAAAAAAAAAAATTGAATCATGTTTTAACTGCAGACAAAAATTTCTGGGAAACAATCCTGAAAAATACACATGAAAATTCAGAAACAGAGGAGCTGGAAATAGTATATGCAGAAAGAAACAAATAAAGCAAAAGGTGAGATGTTGTCACAATCAAAAGCAAGAAGCCTCTGAGATCCAAATTATATAGAAGTGAGAAAACAAAGGGCAGAATAACAGTAGCTGAGACACTACCACTTTGCTTCTTTTTTCTCATGGGCTTGTAAAATGATGGTTTGGATAATAGAGAAAAGTGAAGACACTCTCATATATATTTAGTTGAGTACGAATGGTTTAAGACCATGCTTCAGTACTTTGTTAAATCCAGATAAATTTTTAACAGATGAAATCCCTGAAAGTAAAATCAGTTCTTAAATTTGAGAATTTGACTTACAATGATTTATCAAAGTAAAGCACTGGGGGAAAAAAATCTGTGAAAAAAATACAGTAGTTTTAAAGGGAGAAGCTGAATAGTTTTAACTCTTAAAATATTAATTGTGTAATAAATAAAATGTCAAGTTTGTTAAAAAGTTAGCATAAATAACAAAACACCAAAATGCAATGAGCGTTGCTGGCTAAATTCAGGCTCAAGATTGCTACACTAAAAGCCTATTATGAGGCCCATTTTTTGTTTTGTTTCTGAAGGCAAAAATGGTGTCTGTGTTGTTTAGATTATTTTTTTGACACGTAAAACCGATGATAGACATTTTTAAATCTCAGCTAAAATTTAGTAAGAAATAAGTAAGGAAAACTGTTTTTAAGACACAGACTTACACAAAGAGAACCAGAGATGTTTGGGTTAAGTAAATATTTTTATAATTTGCTGGTGTTGGACCTAATTAATCAGAAATTAGGTCTTTGGTTGTCCATATTAAAATGCATTTCAATGAGACAACTGTGTCAAATTGTCTTATTTTTTATCTGTTGGTTATGATGTGCTTATACCGGAATACTGCACAAGCCAAACAAGTATTTTGTTCCTGTTAGTGATTACATTGAATGCACTTTAATATGAGCAAACACCTTTAGTTTTTCCTACAATGAAGTTTCTGCTTGGATGCTCATTATATTTCACTATATTTCTGTTGGACAAGAGTCCAAGGGAACTTCTAACTATACATGTACTTATACCTACAATTTGATTGAAAGTTTTTCCATTTTTTGTGATGGTATTTCAAATTTGCTTACATTATACATTTAACAATACATTAGGTTAAACGATACCTGAGTATTTCACTAGTCCTAAACAGTTTTCAGGAGCAGAACGTTTTTTTCCAGAATCATATTCCTTCATGAACTCCATTTATTATGGCTCATCAGAAAATTTCTGAGCTATTCAATTTTGCTGTAGTGAGACATAGACCTGACCTCAAGTAGCTCATAAATATGTAAGACATCATTTTGTAAATCATGGCTAATTGTTTTTAAATGTTTTTATATTACTTGGTCTTCAATTGTATTTTAACAACGCTAAAAACTTTAGAACATTTTCTGTTACAGAACGTATTTGCAGAAAGTCAGCAGTGGGACAACTCAGGAAACTAAAATTATTCATTCAGCAAGTCTCTATGGGATCAGTCTCTAAGTCAGTTTTTCTGGTTCTTTTCATGGCTATGTCTTCAAGTAGTAAGACTTAAAAATACTTATAAAAATGTTCTTGTAAAATCATAAATGGTTCCCGAAAGGCTTAAATTGACCTACAGCTATGTTATATCTATCTGTATCTACACAGACATTTATTGCCTTTGTACATAACACCAAATGTTATAATATAGTCATAGTATCCTTCTACAAGTAACCATGGTTAACCAAGGATTTCAGTATGGTCTAGCAGCTCAAAGATTTTCCTAGCTTTTCTATTAGTTCCTCACTGATGTCATTGACCCATTTAAGATCCTGTGTCAGTTTTATTTCACCTGAAGTGTTTGAGTCACTCAACTCAGCAGTAAAGGGTCTGAGGACAAATCCTGCCTAACAGCTGTTACCAAAGCAGGGGGATGAGCATTTTAACACCCACACATGAACTTCAAAAAGATTCAGCAAGATAAGAAACCATTGTGTTTTCTGTCAGCAAATGGAGCAACAGAAGTGATATGTTGCTGTTCTCATGCTCTTAAATTTGAAATAGCTAGGAATTACAGTAAAAGCCAAAGAAAACCCCAAACTTTCATCAGATTCATAGCACACCATAGAATAATGTGAACCTTTCCTCTCCCATTATTCATAATCTAAACATGCGTACTAATATTTTCCTAATTTTAATAACAATTATTTCACATGATCTTGAGGATGGCGTAATGCCTGGAAACTGTTTCATTAAACTGCATACCATGGTGATCTATTTTTTGGATAGTCTCCAGGACAAAGGCCATAAAGTATAATTAAAAGTAACTAATAATTAACTCCCATAAAATGCAACATGAAGGAAAGGAGCGATAAATTTAGATATATACCATAAGTAGCTTTAATACTTTTCCCTGATGAACTATAGTAGCTAACTATTCTGGCGATTATCAGTGTGTGTAAATATGCTAAGATAAAACCTGACAAACATGGCTCATTCTTTACTTCAATACATCAAAACAATGGAATCAATCCATCTCAATAAGGACTTACAATTTTGTGTTTTGTGCTACATGCAACCTATTATCAGAAATGTAAATGCATTTTTGCATGGAGAAGTTTCAGAGGCCAGTTTTACAAAGAACAGAACTACAGAAAAGCAGAGGTTGGACAGGACCTCTGCAGGTCATCTGGTCCAAACCCTCTGCTCACACAGGACCACCTACAGCCCAGGACTATGTCCAGACAGCTTTTGAATATCTCCAAGGGTGGAAACTCCACAGCCTCTCTGAGCAACTTCCTCCATTGCTCAAAAAAATTCAAAAAGTTGACTTTAGTGTACGTAAATAATTTTTTTCAGTGCTGCAATACAAAGAAAGAAGAAGAAGCTTAAATCAATTAAATGTACTTATATTTAATAAATTTCTCATAAGTTAAATGTACTTTGTTAATCTATGATAACTCTTCTTATATGATAGATGAACTCTCACTATACATAAATATATATTTTGAGTTTGAATATTCATGTGTGTCTTCAGTTACTATATACACCAGTAGGCTAAGAGATTTTGCTTTCATTTGCAGCTAAGTAAATGAAGAATAATTCTACTGAGTCACATCTCTAATGGAGTTATATGATGTGGTGAAACTGAGAATAATGCCAGGTTAACTTGTATTTAAATTACCACTTTAATGGCCATCTATTTTTAATGACTATAAATAGCTAAAATGCTAGCATATCAGTTACTAAAGGGTATTTATTAATGTAGCAACACAACCTGGTAAATATTGCAGTAAACTCCAGTGTCTAAAAATATGCCAGAATCACAAATAACAAAGCATGTACGTTCTCTTAATGTCCATTTGTGTTATAAACCTTGAGAAACAGGTGAGCAACAATTTATTAAACTTTCTTAATGTCTTTATGAATATGCTCTATACCTAAGAATGTTTTTATAAGCAGTGATTTATAATATCGGTTGAAAAACAAAACTAAATTACTTTTGAAATATAATAAACACATCTTCTGCACTACTAATTTTGTGGGGCCTACCAGACATTTTAGAGGCAATTGTGATACATTTCTGTCTGAGAAACAAGACAAACATGAAGAAAGTAATTAACAATAATAATGCAAAAGAACTACAAGCTCTGATTTCATACACAGAGAAATGGTTGTCTTTTTGAAATGCATTTAATCTTTCCTTAACATCTACCACTACCTTAAAGGACGTGCCATATAAATATTTCTAACGATCAGTCAATACTGCCAGTGTTGTCATTAATCACTAGAAAACTAGTACTCTTTTGCACAGTAATCACATAAATCATCTTTCAAGAAAGTATAATTCTTCCAAACACACCTCTTGGTCTTTGGCAAGGTCATCTCAGCTCTTGAAGCCTTCATGGAATGACAGCATATGTCAAAACTCAAAGATGAATGAATGAAAGGAAAAAGTAGATCCCATCTAAAAAAACATCAGAGTAAGCAAGCCTGTCTCTACAGCAAGCAATGTATCAGAAGGAATTGTAATGAAGAGTTTGATATTTGCTGATAATATCTATTAGTATCAATGTTGCTTTGACACAGAAAAAAATTAGAAATGCTGGTTTGGAATATTTCCAGCAATTACTCAAAATTCTGCACAATGCTATGGAATGATATTTAAAAAAAAAGTTTTAAAAATAATTATTGGGAGAAATGTGTGTACCTTTTAACAAAAGTATCTCTGTATCATTTCTGACTGCATGAAGGAAGGAAATATATTCACATTAATTGAAATTTACAGCTGCTGTAGTTGCTGCCTCAGTGTCTGAAGTGTTGTTAGGGGTATTAGCAATTGACAAAACTTTAGGCCAAATCCTTGTGTACCTTTTTTTTAAAGAGTTTCTATTGTCTTCTTTTGAGCATGTTGCAGCCTTTACACAGTGTTTTGCCTTCATGTGAATATATTAGGACTGTGTTTTTTTTTCTTGTTATACGTTTTTTCTTTAAATGTTCTTTTCTCCATTAGGTGTAAAAAAAACCTGAAAGCAAACTAGAAGAAAAATCTTTCATTGACTGCTGTTGTCTTCCTTAAAAGTCAAGAGAAAAAACCAAAAGCAGAATCCCAAACCAAACAAAACCCTCCACCCACCTAAAAAACCAAAACAATCCTACACTAAAACTTAAAAGGAGTTTATTTCTGTTTATTTAA
Organism: Loriculus beryllinus; assembly: GCA_039877255.1. Taxonomy (NCBI): domain Eukaryota; kingdom Metazoa; phylum Chordata; class Aves; order Psittaciformes; family Psittacidae; genus Loriculus; species Loriculus beryllinus. The sequence continues at coordinate 22,569 of JBCJKH010031850.1, forward strand.
TTATAAAACAATTGCTAAGAAATGTTTTTATATAAAACTGCTGTACGAGAGATATAGTCCAACAATGAGAATTCTCTTAGCTGATAAAAAAGACACTGGGGTTAAGAGTCAATTAGAGTCTGATTTATGAAAAGACACCACAAACAGGCAAACAGTTTTCCTCCAGATATGCTGTATGCATTACTGAATTTACAGGTGACCTCAGCCTACCAATAAACACCAAGTCTACAGAGATATAAAAAAAACGTGTTAGAATAGTCATCTTGGAAAAAACAGTTACTTGAATAAAGTGTAATGGCCAAATCGTGTCCTGGGGAGGGAGCTGTTGGGACCTTGGAAAAATGATGCTAAAGTTGCAGTAATAGTCAGACAGACCAAAATATGCCAGGAACCAGAAAAGGAGTGAACTTGTAAATTATCTCAAAGGTGGCAAATGCTTGACTGGAGAGAATAACTATTTATTACTTTTACCCATAACGTCAAAGATTTAAAAATCATCACAAGGTCTAAAAAAACTGAAAAAAGAAAATTAAAATAAAAGCTCTTTTCTTCACTTAAGGGAAGTAAGCTAGATTTAGACGAATGCTGGCACACAATGCAGGAATATAATAATCCTCGTATTTCCTTATGACAACTAAATATAAGATGATAATTCACAAGAGATTTTGCAGCATAGCTGAAAAATATTACCAGTAATCAATAGGGTGAGGTTATATGCTGGAGAAAGAGCACCAACTTAATAATATGGAAACAAAGTGCACATACTTAAAATGTTTACTGTAAAATAATGCAAAATAAAAATACACATAAAGCATCTATACAATCTGAGCAGGAACACCTGGGCTTCTGGTGTAAAAGAGGTGTCCTAGAACATTTAAGTGCCTTCACTGCAATGTCTCCTTCATAATATTATATCTTATCTATATTGCAGTAGCAAAGAAGCACACTGCCAGCTAGCTTTGTTCAAATTAGGAATGCAGTAAAGCAAACTCATCTGAATTCCAAACAGTTTAAATTGATATGTATAAGAGAAGGCTGGTTCTGTGGCTATGTCACAAGGCAAAAATAAGGAAAACAGATTCAGACCTTTCCTCTACCACAGCCTTTCTCTGTGACCTTGAGGAAAGACAGTTATGTCCAGACTGGTAAAGGTAAAGATCTGGAGAATATCAAATATAATTTCTAGTCAGTTCAAAATAAACAAAATCAGATTTTTATTTTTTTTTTCCGACCGAAAGCTGATGAATCCAGTGCTACATGACAGTGGGCATTCAGAAGGTGACACTGGATCAATAACTGACCAGGTACACTCCAGCAAGAAATACGTACAAAGACTATTAAAAACAAAGGTACCACTGATGGAAGAAGTCTCTGAGACTCAGAATGTTGGTATTTTGGAGGGTATACCAGCAGAGATGCCACAGCATGCTGACCCTACTCTGATACTCTTTCACAGACACAGCTTCAAGTCATGGTAGTATTAAGATGCTAGACTACATGTGTCTCTAGTGTGGCCATTCTCTAGTTCTTACATCAGCTTTTAATTTGCTAGCTTGGGAAGTACATTTACTGTACCTACTATAAAGTGAAATTCATCTGTTTTACAAGTTGGGTAAACATTGAGGCAGTCAGCTCATGATGAGTGTTGTCACAGTTTCATTGTTACCACTGCTGTTAATGTAAAGATAGCTTATATATGTGTAAGTTGTTACTGCAGATAGAAATAGCTTTATATATCCAAGATTTACTTGCACAGATTAATTATGAACTTTAATGTTATGAAACATTTTGGGATAAGCTACAGGCGCTGTAGCTGTTGGTGTGAATACAGTTGCCTCATGTGGACATATGCTATAACATAG